>JASEVX010000008.1:1910008-2146417 GCA_031761405.1 Serripes groenlandicus | reverse complement strand
CAGGTCGATTTTCAAATAATTTTGCAGAAACATTCCTTGGTTGACACTCTACAAGTTTTCTTTAAGCCATGGTGGTTGGTAAAAAGCTCTTGTTAGTTACTTAATGGAGTTAAAAACAATGTGACGAAATGAAATATTGCTCATCATAAGCAATGTCTTCTATTAACCCTTTCTCACATGCAGCAAATCTACAGCAGACGACTTTGTAGACATCTGTACAAAAGTGTTGAAATGTTATATACCAAAAATGTAAGTTCAATTATTGACACAATGTTTTCAAAAGTCATCTGCTGTAGATGCTTCAGAAGGTGTCTACAAGTGGGCGAGGGTTAACACAATGTTTTCAAAAGTCATCTGCTACAAATGCATCAAAATGCGTCTGCAGGTGGGAAAGGATTATAGTGATGGTTATTCTACAAGTCTCAAACAGTCTTATTGTTTTTGGTCAGCACCCTTTTATGATATTCTTTACACATTCATAGACTAGTTTTGCAGAAAGATATTTTATATTCATGATGAAGCAACTGAACCTATGTTTATACTAGACAATAAAAACCTTTGTTGGGAAATAAACACTGTTTTTGCTTTGTTGCATAGCAAAGTTTTAGTGGATTGATTTAATTTACATTATGTAGCATTTCCAACATATCAATATGAGGGCTTTGTCTCTCTCTGTATCAAAGCCTGTGTCACAGTTTGAAAGCACTTCAAATTATATGTAGCTTGCAATTTCCATTATTATTATCATTACTTTACCCTTTCAATCTCAGATTAGCTTGTCCTACTTGGCGCCCAGGATTGTGGGGCTTCAATCTCAGATTAGCTTGTCCTACTTGGTGCCCAGGATTGTGGGGCTTGAATCTCAGATTAGCTTGTCCTACTTGGCGCCCAGGATTGTGGGGCTTGAATCTCAGATTAGCTTGTCCTACTTGGCGCCCAGGTGGGAAAGGGTTAACCGTTTTACACACACAACAAATCTGAAAATGTCCTAGAAAAATATTGCTTAAACAATGAAAAATGTCATAGCATTCTGGGAAGCTTTTTAAAATGAATAGGAATCCGCTGTGGTCGAGTGGTTAGCGTTGGGGATTTCGAAACCGGGTGTCCCGGGTTCGATCCCCAGTCGCGGCACTACGGTCATGGTGGAGTGCCCTTGGGCAAGGCACATTTTCTAGCCTAGTACTGGTTTGTTTACCCAGGGATCATGAATAATTAAATTTAATTGCGCGCTAAATGACCTTAGCTGTCGATGCGCCATAAAACAATATACATTTATTCATTCTTTAAAATAAATAATTTGCCAGATGGGTATACTGTTTATGCAACATGTATCTAGAGGTATCTAGAGCTGACAACTTTCAAACATTGTGGCTTACCCGGTAATGCGTCTTTGCTCACAATGAGCATTTCTCCTTTTGCCACAAGGTTGTTTTTTTACTTGTTTCTATAATTTATACCTTCATATATATAGAGATTTCTCATATTTTTGTTAAGATCAAAAGTTTCAAGGTTGTCTGCTTCAGATTAAAACTTTCATTGCACGTTTATTTGACATAATAAAAATGTTTGTCTGGGACAGTTTTCAACACATCCAATTATAAAAATAAAATCCTGCCTTTTCAAAAAAAAATCTTTCTCTCTTTAGCTCACCTATGCACGAAGTGCAAGGTGAGCTATTGTGATCACATTTTGTCCGGCGTCCGTCCGTCGTGCGTCATCAACATTTGAGCTTGTTAACACTCTACGGGCTACATTTTGCATCCAATCTTCATGAAAGTTTATCAGAACGTTCATCTCCATAAAATCTTGGACAAGTTCGAAACAGGGCCATATGAGGTCAAAAACTAGGCCACTAGGTCGAATTGAAGTGAAATCTTGTTAACACTCTGGAGGCCACATTTTCAACTTGATCATGTTGAAACTTTATCAGAATGTTTGTCTTGATGATATGTAGGTCAAGTTCGAACATGGGTCACGTCGTGTCAAAAGGTAGGTCACTAGGTCAAATTGAAGGAAAATCTTGTTAACACTCCAGAGGCCGCAATTTTTGCTTAAGCAGTTTGAAATTTTGTCAGAATGTTTGTCTTAAAAATATCTAGGCCAAGTTCGAATATGGGTCATGCTGGGTCAAAAACTAGGTCACTAGATCAAATTGAAGGAAATTCTTGTGAACACTTTGGATGCCACATTTTTTGCTTCAGCAGCTTGAAGTTGGAGTTATATCTAGGTCAAGTTCGAATATGGGTCATATTGGATCAGAAACTAGGTCAATAAAGGAAAATATTGTTCAAACTCCGGAGGCCGCATTTTTACTTTGAGCAAGTTGAAACTTTGTCAGAATGTTGTCTTGATGATATCTAGTCCATGTTGGAATATGGGTCATATCAGGTAAAAAAATATAGATCACTAGGCCAAATGAAGGAAAATATTGTTAACACTGTGGAGGTTGCATTCAGAATAATTGTCTTGATGTGTTTTGCATTGCAGTACATTGTATAATTAAGGTGAGGGATCCAGAGCCATCATGGCCCTCTTGTTTTTAGATCACCTGAGCCAAAGGCTCAAGATGAGCTATTCTGATCACTTTTTGTCCGTCGTCCGTCGTCCGTCCGGTGTTAACTTTTAGCTTTAAACATCATCTCCTCCCAAACTCCAAGGACAATTTCCGTGAAACATCACAGGACTGTTCCTCTGGTTGGCCTCTTTCAAAATTGTTAAAAGATTTAAATTCCATTGAGAACTTTGGTTGCTGCGGCATCAGAAAGGAGACAAAATGTCCAAACTTTAAAAATCTTCTCCTCCGAATCTGCCTGTCAGATTCAAATATAATTTGGTAGAAATGTTCCTTGGGTGACCCTCTAAAAAAAAAGGGGCAAAATGACAAAATTTGAAAATTCCATTTTTATGAAAGTGCTTGTCTGATTTTAAGAAAATATAATACGAATCTTACTGTAATGATCATCTTTTTAATTTGTTTAAGCCGTTTTGATTGGTTACACAATCATATCAACCAGGCGTCATCACAAAAAGGGTAAATTGAACTTTTAGCTACAAATGACAACCAACTTCTACCATTCCAATAGACCAATTTCCACAAAACATCACAAGAATGTTCCTTTGGTGGTCCTCTTTCAAAATTGTTCAAAGATTTAAATTCCATTGATAACTTTGGTTGCTGCGGCATCAGAAAGTGAGAAAAATACCCAAATTTTAAAATCCTTTTCCTTCATAATCTACTTGTGTGATTGCAAGATAATTTGGTAGAAATGTTCCTTAAGTGACCCTCTAAATAAACTGTTGAAGCCATATTGATTTCGTTGAAAAACAGGGCAGCAAGGCGGCATCAGGAAAGGTGCAAAATGACAAAAACTTTATAATTCCATTCTTATTAAAGTTCTTGTTAGATTTCAAGATATAAATGGCCTTTACTGATAAGCTGTTTCTTGAGAAGTGTCCACTCCTTTGCAGTTTCATTTGCACTCCCTGATAAAATTTTCCCAGATATTTGCAGTTAAATATTTGCTACTAATTTACTATCAATTAGGTGATCGATTTAGGGCCATCTTGGCCCTCTTGTTTCATAGGTTATCCATTCAATTATGGAGATTTTCTATGTTTTGACAAAATACGTTCCAAGTCGTCTGCTGCAGAATTGTCGTATGAGGGAAAAGGTTAATATTAATTTTGTTTTATCATGAAGTTTCATTGGTTTCAAAAAGCCGTCTGCTGCAGAGGCGTCAGAAAGCGTCTATATGAGGGAAAGGTTTAAGTCCTTTCCCACACCTGCTGACTGTAAAGGGGTTTATGTTTGAACCTTACATGCAAAAATAAGTAAAATATGTATATAAACAAAAGTGTAATTATTGAATAAGAGTCGAAAACATAATGTGGCAATTGATGAGGTTTCGCGTTGGGGTTGTAGCTTTAGTTAAACTTTTGCATGCAACACCATTTCTCCAAAAGCACAGAATGCTATTGCTTTGACAATTCTGCAGCAGACGACTTTGAACATATTTTGTCAAAAAATAGAAAATCTCAATGATTGAATGAATAACCTATGACTAAAAGTGGAAAACATTGAGGCAAAAGGAGAAATTGCTTGTTTTGAGCAAATATTTCTTCTTTTGTCACTATGTTTTCAAAAAGCTGTCTGCTGCAGAGGCGTCAGAAAGCGTTTATATGAGGGAAAGGGTTAATATAGGACGACAGTAAATGACCTTGCAGGACATGTCACATATCTCTACATCATATTTTGAGTAAATTATGCCCCTTTCGGCCTTTAGGGACTTCGAAAATGTGGTTAAAGGTTTTGTAACGCCTTATCTCACAAACCACGAATGCTATTGCTTTTAAACTGGACACTCTTATTGGAAGTCATCAAATGACCTTGCAGGACAAGTCCCATAACTCTACATACGATTTTGGCTGAATTATGCCCCTTTTCGTGGCTTGATGACTCATTACATGCACGTTTCGCTGTTCAAACAAAACACTCATATTTACCATTAAATTAACCAAAATCTTAACCATCTCGATTTATGTTACTTAATAATACTATCAGGCCACTATCTCAGTAACTGCTGACTGAAGTATCAAATGGCAGAATAGTCCAGGTTTCTGAAGATTCTATGTTTTTGATTAAAGACAACAAAAAACATCCTCTGCTGGCCTGGGTGTCACTATTGTATTTATCTAACCTTTACGCTGCTGATATGTCTTTGTTTGATTTCTATTGATTCACCTGTTACTTATGTCTAACCCTTTCTTCACAATCGTGCAGACACATTTAACACATTTTCAGTGGATGACTTTTGAAAACATTGCGGCAAAAAGTCATGATAAACAATGTTTTGCCATTGGCCACAATGTTTTAAACTCTATTCAATAATAACTTTCATTTACAGAGATTTTCCATGTAATTATACGTGTAATTGCCTATATGTTTTCAAAGAAGGCTAACTGCAGATTTGTTGAATGTCAGTAAAGGTTAATTCCATAGCTGCCAATGCCTGTCATAGTGAACTCAACCCTTTCCCTCTGACATACAGACTTATTGATGCCTCAATTTTGACTCTTGCAACCTTTGACCTGACAAGATACTTTAGGTTCAATCAGATTTAAAAGCAGCTAGAAAAGAAGTCAATCTGTGTTACATGACGCATCAAATGTTGTATCGAAATATCAGAATTAATTTTCTAGTTATATTAACCCTTTCCCTCATATAGATGCTTTTTGACGCCTTTGCAGCCTTTTGAAAACAAAGTGACAAAAGAAGAAATTGCTCAAAACGAGCAATTTCTCCTTTTGCCACAATGTTTTCCACTATAATCCATTAAATTATAGAGATTTTCTATTTGTTGACAAAATATGTTTGCATCGTCTGCTGCAGAATTGTCGTATGAGGGAAAGGGTTAATATGCTCTGGCTGTATTTCTGAGTATGTTTTGATAAGAATAATTGAAAATTTCAAAGGTATTACGTTAACAACAAATTTTAGGATACGTTAGATTGTTTGTTTTTATTTTGCCTACCATTGAGTGCCATCAGAGCTCCAGATTAGGAATATTTTTCATGTTATGAAATCCTTATTTCTCACTCAAAGCCTATGCTGTGGGTACTCAAAAGAGAGACGATTATTTTGAGAACCCGCAACTTAGGGTTTGGTTCGGTAATAATAGAGATATTTTGGGAATAAGAACAGTTCACTTCTCCTTATCTGTGTGCGAGTAGAATTTATTCTGATAACCCAAAAAAAAATCCGATAAAATTTGTTCGTGTTCGGGTATTTTTTTTTCGGGTAGAATTTGTTCGGGTAAGATATGTTCGGGTAGAAATTGTTCGGATAAAAAATATTCCGATAATTGTTTTTCGTGTTCGGGTATATTTTTTTCGGGTAAAAATTGTTTGGATAAAAAAAATTCCGATAAAATATGTTCGTGTTCGGGTATATATTTTTCGGGTAGAATTTGTTCGGGTAAGATATGTTCGGGTAGAAATTGTTCGGATAAAAAAATTTCCGATAAAATATGTTCGTGTTCGGGTATATTTTTTTCGGGTAGAATTTGTTCGGGTAAGATATGTTCGGGTAGAAATTGTTCGGATAAAAAATATTCCGATAATTTTTTTTCGTGTTCGGGTATATTTTTTTCGGGTAAAAATTGTTCGGATAAAAAAAATTCCGATAAAATATGTTCGTGTTCGGGTATATAATTTCTACCCGAACATATCTTACCCGAACAAATTATACCCGAACACGAACATATTTTATCGGTTTTTTTTTATCCGAACAATTTCTACCCGAACATATTCTACCCGAACACGAAAATTTTTATCGGAATATATTTTATCCGAACAATTTCTACCCGAACATATCTTACCCGAACAAATTCTACCCGAAAAATGTTTTATCGGAATTTTTTTTACTCGAACAATTTCTACGAACATATCGTACCCGAACAAATTCTACCCGAAAAAAATATACCCGAACACGACCATATTTTATCGGATTTTTTTTTATCCGAAAATTTTTTACCCGAAAAAAATGTACCTGAACACGAAAAATATCTTACCCGAACAAATTATACCCGAACACGAACATATTTTATCGGTTTTTTTTTATCCGAACAATTTCTACCCAAACACGAAAATTTTGATCGGAATATTTTTTATCCGAACAATTTCTACCCGAACATATCTTACCCGAACAAATTCTACCCGAAAAAAATTTACCCGAACACGAACATATTTTATCGGAATTTTTTTTATCCGAACAATTTCTACCCGAACATATCTTACCCGAACAAATTCTACCCGAAAAAAATTTACCCGAACACGAACATATTTTATCGGAATTTTTTTTATCCGAACAATTTCTACCCGAACACATCTTACCCGAACAAATTCTACCCGAAAAAAATTTACCCGAACACGAACATATTTTATCGTTTTTTTTTTTACCCGAACAATTTTTACCCGAACACGAAAAAAAATTCTCGGAATATTTTTTATCCGAACAATTTCTACCCGAACAAATTCTACCCGAAAAAAAATTACCCGAACACGAACATATTTTATCGGAATATTTTTTATCCGAACAATTTCTACCCGAACATATCTTACCCGAACAAATTCTACCCGAAAAAAATATACCCGAACATGAACATATTTTTTCGGAATTTTTTTTATCAGAAAAATTTCTACTCGAACATATCTTACCCGAACAAATTCTAACCGAAAAAAATATACCCGAACACGAATATATTTTATCGGAATTTTTTTTAATCAAACTATTTCTACGAACATATCTTACCCGAACAAATTCTACCAGAAAAAAATATACCCGAACACGAACATATTTTATCGGAATTTTTTTATCCGAACAATTTTTACCCGAAAAAAATGTATCCGAACACGAAAAAAAATTATCGGAATATTTTTTATCCGAACAATTTCTACCCGAACATATCTTACCCGAACAAATTCTACCCGAAAAAAATATACCCGAACACGAACATATTTTATCGGAATATTTTTTATCCGAACAATTTCTACCCGAACAAATTATACCTGAAAAAAATATGCCCTAACACGAACAAATTTTATCGGAATATTTTTTATCCAAACCATTTCTACCCGAACATATCTTACCCGAACAAATTATACACGAAAAAAATATACCCGAACACGAACATATTTTATCGGATCTTTTTTTATCCGAACAATTTCTACCCGAATATATTCTACCCGAAACAAATATACCCGAACACGAACAAATTGTATCGGAATATTTTTTATCCGAACAATTTCTACCCGAACAAATTATACCCGAACAAATTATACACGAAAAAAATATACCCGAACACGAACATATTTTATCGGATCTTTTTTTATCCGAACAATTTCTACCCGAATATATTCTACCCGAAACAAATATACCCGAACACGAACAAATTGTATCGGGTTTTTTTTTATCCGAACAATTTCTACCCGAAAAAAATATACCCGAACACGAACAAATTTTATCGGAATTTTTTTTAACCGAACAATTTCTACCCGAACAAATTCTACCCGAAAAAAATATGTTCGGGTACAAATTGAAATGGTCAAAGTTGCTATAAAAGAGCTTGTTAACACGATACAGTCTTCACTTTTGATTGTATCTCAACCAAACTTATACAGTAGTTAGATATCCATGAGAGCTCGGTTCCTTTCGAAAACCAGCCACAGATCCGCCCATGCATGACTGGATTATGGCCCTTGAAATGGTCAAAATTGCTATAAAAGAGCTTGTTAACATGATACAGTCTTTACTTTTGACTGTATCTCAACCAAACTTATACAGTAGTTAGATATTCATGAGAGCTCGGTTCCTTTCGAAAGCCAGCCAGATCTGCCCATGCATGACTGGATTATGGCCCTTGAAATGGTCAAAATTGCTCTAATAATAGAGCTTGTTAACACAATAAGTCTTTATTTTTTATTGTATCTCAATCAAACTTATACAGTAGTTAGATATCCATGAGAGTTTGGTTCATTTCTAAAAAACGGCCAGATCTACCCATGCATGGCAGGATTATGGCCCTTGAAATTGTCAAAATTGCTATAATACAGCTTGTGAACACTTCCATTTACTATCTGATCTTCACCAAACTTAGATGGTATTTGAATATTGATGACATATTGGTTCCTTTTGAAACAAGCCAGATCAATGCCAGTAGAGCATAGGCCCTCATAGGCCTCTTGTTTAAATCTTCTCAGGTTGTGATGGCCGCCATCAGTGCTCGGGGTTGCGGAGTTGGTATTACAACTGACTGGCTAATGGACATAAAGTTCTGATATAACTGAACAGTTGTTGTAAGTGGTGTAAAACACCAAACAATCAACTCTCTGCGGAAATAAATTCTCATGGCACCTGACAGTGCCAAATATGTTGCTACTATCCTCTATATGTAGGCAAGGGATGTATGTACATGACCCAATGAAGTTATCGCTTCAATTCTTATCCCTTTATTTTGAAACTTAATACATAATTATGTTCACAAGCATCACCTCTTGTATGAGTTTGCGTAACACTGACCTAGGTCAAAGGCCAAGGTCACAAGGAATATATTATTGTCTTAACAACGTCATCACTCTATAGTACCCTCATTTCTTATCTGGTTATTATGAAACTTTACACATGTTTACAATAATCGCCTTTTGTACCAGTTCCCTTTTCATCAGCCTCAAAGCTGGTCAGAGGTCAAGGTCACAGTGACTAGTATGTCTGTATGAAGTATGGTCCTTACTTAGTTCGCTCAAAACAAAACAACAACACTACTCTATGTTGTGCGTACAGAGAGACGCATGTATTGGCAGTCGACACACATATATACAATGTACATATATATAACAGGCATATGTTTGTAATAAATACATTACAGAAATGTAAAAGAAATACATGTTTGTACCGGTACTCAGACATTAATTACTGCGTATGGCTGACTCGCCCAGGAACAACCAGAGATAAAACTAATAGTAAAAAACTCTGGAAACCTGTGTCCATTTGTCAAATGTCATACCATGAAATGTCGAACCTCATTTGCAGTATTAATCCTTAAGATATCATTTAAAAATGTATGAGTATACTCATATGTATTGAAATTAAGTTTTCTCTTTTAACTTATTAATCATACCTGAAATAGGAATACTTAATCTAACAAAGATTTCCAAACAGAAATAAATATAAATACATTATTCCCTTATCAAATAATATATAAAAAATGATATCATTTCCATTTCAAAATTCTAACATGTTATATAACCAAGAAATATCTAATTTTAAATGTTAGAAATGCGACTGCCTCTGTCGATTGTCTCGCTAGAAGTGAGTTCTCGAAACGCCCAAGCTATAAATAGCTATCGCACATACATCCCGTGCGTATACAAAACCGGTTTTGTAGCTTCCCTCCGTGAGGACAAAGGTACTCAGCTATACGTTGTACCGTCGAGTCACCAGCAATTACAATCACTAGTGGACAAAATTCCTTCATACTTTATTCACAGGTTTAGTGTCAACAGAGCTTGGAGGCATACACATTTTACTAAGCTAGGTCAAAGGCCAAGGTCACAATGGCTATAATACATCTGTATGAAACAACATTATGCTATACCACTTTCATTTGTAGACGTAATTACGTCAAACTTCATACACATGTGCCAAAAAGAGCTTGGACGGGTTTGTGTTTAAATAACCTATGTCAAAGGTCAAGGTCAAAATGACTTTATCAGGTAAAGGTTAAGGGACATGAGATCATAGAAGATCAGTCTTCCCAGTTTCCCCAAACAAACAAGAATTTTGGACACACTTTGATAAACTAATTTTAATCTCTCTTACCCACCAAATTTACCGATCAGCAGACCACTTTGAATACATCTAGACCAAACAAACCTTGAAAATCTCTATAGATGAAAATACAATTATTGAATAACAATAAATATTTTCCACATACAACAAATCTGTAGCAGAGGACTTTGAAAACATCAAGGCAACTATATGCAGACTCAATGAAACAAATGAAAGTAAAATTATTGAGAAATTGAAAAATATTGTGTCAAATGGAGAAATAATGCTCACCGTGAATTATTTCTGCATTAAGAAATGTTGCCAAATTATTTTTCAAAATTCATCTGCTGCAAATGTACCATTGCGTCTGAAAGTGGGAAATATTAAATCATGATAAATTTCTCCTTTTGCAACATTTTTTTTAATAATTCGTCGGCTGCGGATGCGTTAAATGATTTACTCTGATCAGCGAGTTGGTTTTTCTCAGTGATGTGACTCATAATGGAATCGGCATCAAATGTTTCTTTATTTGTTTACATCCTTGCTGTAAGCGGACTTAACCCTTTCTCACATATAGAAGCTTTCTGACGCCTCTGCAGCAGACGACTTTTGAAAACATTGTGGCAAAAGGAGAAATTGCTCAGAACGAGCAATTTCTCCATTTGCCACAATTTTTCAACTTTTTTCAGTAACCATACTTTCCTTTTAAAGAGATTTTCCGAAGTTTTGCCCAGATGTCTTCAAAGTCGTCTGCTGTAGATTTGCTGTATGTGGGAAAGTGTTAATGCTAATGGATGTCCCACAGAGGGTAATCAGATACTAACAATAAAGGACATAAACATGTTTAACCCTTGAAAGCTTTCTTCAGATAAGTCGTAAACAAAATGTGGAACTTGTAGTAAAATATTTTTCAAAGCAAATTTAAAGGGAAGTACTAATATTGCTATCAAGACATAGGTAAGTGGTTTATAATCCCTTTCTCTCATACAACAAAATAATTATGCAGCAGAGACCATTAAAACATCTTGGAAAAAAACCCATGAAAATTCTCTATAAGTGAAAGTACATGTATATTTATTAATTGTAGAATAGAGTTAAAATCATTGTAACAATGCTATTAAAGTCCCTCATCTACCCAAACTTGTTGAGGTTAGCCATACCATTTTACTTAAATTACCAAGTTTGGGTCAAAAAATAGGAAATCTATAATTGAATGGATAACCTATGACTAAAAGTGGTAAACATTGTTGCAAATGGAGAAATTGCTCGTTTTGAGCAATTACGTCTTTTGTCACTATGTTTTTCAAAAAGCCGCCTGCTGCAGAGGCGTCAGAAAGCGTCTACATGAGGGAAAGGGTCAACTGACCTAATTATGGTATGCAAATTAATGCATTGTTGGATGAAAGTGTGTTTTGGAACAATTTTAGGTTGCTTTGACCTTGATCTTGACCTTGGGCCAAGTTTCCTATATTATAACCCCTATATTTACAAAAAGTGTTGTATACATTTGAAGATGGTTTATGACATAATAAAATAAGATCACTGACCTTGACCTTTAACACTACTTAATGCCAAGTTTTATGACTTGTTTTATTGAGCATGTTTTTATGTCTTAAATACCATGGATTGTCTACAAAAAAAATTCTCATTTTATTTTTATTTTTTATAAAAAAAACAATATCTATTTTAAAGGGAATGTATGATTCTTTCGATGGCTGTGAGAAGAGTGTGGTCAAACGCTTGTAAGAACATTTTGTAATAAACCAATATTTATGTAAATATGTTGTCTGACGAACTGTTATGATGTACTCGATGACCGTTTCCGTTGCCAATCAATAATTTCACTCAGTGCTTTCCCATGTTAACCCTTTTCCACTTAAGGAGGCATTGTGATGCATCTGTCGCCGACGACTTTTGCCACTATGTTTTCAACTCTATTCAATTATTATACTTTCTTTTATGGAAATTTTCCATATTTTTTAATAGTCTTCTGCTGCAGATTTGATGTAAGTTGGAATGGGTTTATGTGAATGTTGCAGCATATGACTAACTTCAAGTACAAGGAATTTCCTGGTTAATTTCATTTAGGCTACTACGGTGTTCTGTACAATAAATCCCAATGTTGTGCATTGCCTTAACCCTTTCCCTCATATAGACGCTTTCTGACGCCTCTGCAGCAGACAGCTTTTTGAAAACATAGTGACAAAAGAAGAAATTGCTCAAAACAAGCAATTTCTTCTTTTGCCACAATGTTTTCCACTTTTAGTCATTCATTCAAATAAAGAGATTTTCTATTTTTTGACAAAATTTGTTCAAAGTCGTCTGCTGTAAAATTGTTGTATGAGGGAAAGTGTTAACCCTTTCCCACATGCTGACGCATTCAGATTTAGATGCCTTTGCAAAAGAATACTTTTGAAAATGATGTTTAAAATTCTATTTAATAATCATTATACCTACCTGCATTTATGGCAACTTTCCTTACTTTTACCAAGATGTTTTCAAAGTCATCTGCTCGTATTTGTTGTATGTGGGACAGGGTAAATGCGATTACTGAGGAGAATGACCAACTAAAAGTACATGGGTAATTTCATTTAGGCAACTGTATGATGTTTCCTGTATTCTGTTTATTATAAAAACCCAATGTCGTATAAGTCCTCCTTGACCATTTCCCACATGTAGGCGCATTTCTACACCTCTGCAGCATACAGCTTTTGAAAATATTTTAGCAAAAGGAGACATTGCTCATGATGAGCCATGTCTCCTTTTGCCAAAATATTTTCAACACTGTTCAATAATTAACTTTCCCTTTAAAGTGAGGAATCCGCTGTGGTCGAGTGCTTAGCGTCGGGGATTTCGAAACCGGGTGTCCCGGGTTTGATCCCCAGTCGCGGCACTATGGTCATGGTGGAGTGCCCTTGGGCATGGCACATTTTCTAGCCTAGTACTGGTTTGTTTACCCAGGGATCATGAATAATTAAATTTAATTGCGCGCTAAATGACCATAGCTGTCGATGCGCCATAAAACAATATACATTCATTCCTTTAAAGTGAATTTCTATATTTCACCATAGATGTTTTCAATGTCATCTGCTGCAGATGTATTGTATGTGGGAAAGGGTTAATGTTGCCCCACTGAGACAATACTTATGAGTACCCACAATATGGGTTCTTATGATGTTGAATTGATTTTACAATTATGAAGACAAATTGCTGTTGACTAGAGCCTCGTTATGGATGATTATATTTGTGATCTTGTGGGAGTTCTGTATGTATTACTAAGGCTTTGATTGTTTACTGAAGTAAGAAGATATTGAATTAATTATTAGCTTTTCCATTGGTTGACCTTTCTTTGATACAGACATTATGCGTGAATTTAAGGCTCCGAAGTGAACAACTTTTAGAAACATTGACAGAAAAGTTGGGATAAGATATTTCCTCTTTTCCTGAAATGTTTTTAACACTTTCCCGCATACCACAAATCTGCAAGTAGACTTGAAAATCATCTAAACAAAGATATAGAAAATAAATAATGAAACTATAATTATTGAATACAGTTAAAGAAATTGCTCATTATGAGTAATTTTACCTTCTGCCACAATGTTTTCAAAAGTTGACTGATAGTGTCAATGTGTTTGATCTCCAGTCATTAGTGCATTGGTAGTGTCAATGTGTTTGATCCCCAGTCATTGGTGCATTGATAGTGTCAATGTGTTTGATCCCCAGTCATTGGTGCATTGGTAGAGGGTCAATGTGTTCGATCCCAAGTCATTGGTGCATTGGTAGAGGGTCGATGTGTTTGATCTCCAGTCATTGGTGCATCCATAGTGTCAATGTGTTTGATCCCCAGTCATTGGTGCATTGGTAGAGTGTCAATGTGTTTGATCTCTAGTCATTGGTGCATTCATAGAGTGTCAATGTGTTGATCCCCAGTCATTGGTGCATTGGTAGTGTCAATGTGTTTGATCTCCAGTCGTTGGTGCATTGGTAGAGTGTCAATGTGTTGATCCCCAGTCATTGGTGCATTGGTAGTGTGTCAATGTGTTTGATCTCCAGTCATTGGTGCATCCATAGTGTCAATGTGTTTGATCCCCAGGCATTGGTAGAGTGTCAATGTGTTTGATCTCTAGTCATTGGTGCATTCATAGAGTTTCAATGTGTTGATCCCCAGTCATTGGTGCATTGGTAGTGTGTCAATGTGTTTGATCTCCAGTCATTGGTGTATCCATAGTGTCAATGTGTTTGATCCCCAGTCATTGGTGCATTGGTAGAGTGTCAATGTGTTTGATCTCTAGTCATTGGTGCATTCATAGAGTGTCAATGTGTTGATCCCCAGTCATTGGTGCATTGGTAGTGTGTCAATGTGTTTGATCTCCAGTCATTGGTGCATCCATAGTGTCAATGTGTTTGATCCCCAGTCATTGGTGCATTGGTAGAGTGTCAATGTGTTTGATCTCTAGACATTGGTGCATTCATAGAGTGTCAATGTGTTGATCCCCAGTCATTGGTGCATTGGTAGTGTCAATGTGTTTGATCCCCATTCATTGGTGCATTGGTTGTGACAATGTGTTTGATCCCCAGTCATCGGTGCATTGATATAGTGTCAATGTGTTGATCCACAGTCATTGGTGCATTGATAATGTCAGTGTGTTTTTACATGACCACCTCATTGGTGCATTGGTAGAGTGTCAATGTGTTCACTCCCCAGTCATTGGTGCATCGGTAGAGTGTCAATGTGTTCGATACCCAGTCATTGGTACGTTGGTAGAGTGTCAATGTGTTTGATCCCCAGTCATTGGTCAATTGGTAGAGTGTCAGTGTGTTTGATCCCCAGTCATTGGTCCATTGGTAGAGTGTCATGTGTTTGATCCCCAGTCATTGGTCCATTGGTAGAGTGTCAATGTGTTTGATCCCCAGTCATTGGTAGAGTGTCAATGTGTTTGATCCCCAGGCATTGGTCCATTGGTAGAGTGTCATGTGTTTGATCCCCAGTCATTGGTCCATTGGTAGAGTGTCAATGTGTTTGATCCCCAGTCATTGGTAGAGTGTCAATTTGTTTGATCCGCAGTCATTGGTGCATTGGTAGTGTGTCAATGTGTTTGATCCCCAGTCATTGGTGCATTGGTAGAGTGTCAATGTGTTTGATCTCTAGTCATTGGTGCATTCATAGAGTGTCAATGTGTTGATCCCCAGTCATTGGTGCATTGGTTGTGACAATGTGTTTGATCCCCAGTCATTGGTGCATTGATATAGTGTCAATGTGTTGATACCCAGTCATTGGTGCATAGATAATGTCAATGTGTTTTTACATGACAACCTCATTGGTGCATTGGTAGAGTGTCAATGTGTTCACTCCCCAGTCATTGGTGCATCGGTAGAGTGTCAATGTGTTCGATACCCAGTCATTGGTCCATTGGTAGAGTGTCAATGTGTTTGATCCGCAGTCATTGGTGCATTGGTAGTGTGTCAATGTGTTCGATCCCCAGTCATTGGTGCATTGGTAGAGTGTCAATGTGTTTGATCTCTAGTCATTGGTGCATTCATAGAGTGTCAATGTGTTTGATCCGCAGTCAATGTGTTCGATCCCCAGTCATTGGTGCATTGGTAGAGTGTCAATGTGTTCGATCCCAAGTCATTGGTGCATTGGTAAAGTGTCTCAGAATTTTGGAGTTATCATTAATTACAACTGATTCACTGGTCTCAGGATAAATGTATCAGTAGTACTGGTAACTTACCCCGGAAAAGCAGCGATTATAATAACTGAAAAAAATGTTAAAACAGGCATGTATAACCCTTTCCCCCAATACAACAATTCTGCAGCAGACGACCTTGAACATATTTTGTCAAAAAATAGAAAATCTCTATAATTGAATGGAATAAACCTTTGACTAAAAGTGGAAAACATTGTGACAAAAGGCGTCAGAAAGCATTTATATGGGGGAAACTCAAAGGGATAACACAACACAGAACATACAAACAAAACCACCAAGCACACAAACTTGATCCAGGAAAGGTTTATTGTTGTTTGTAGACCAATGAATAGAATGGAGAGATGAGTGGAAATCAATCATATAACAATATCACTTTCATTGCCTCCTATTATGTTCTCTCAACTGACAGTTTTGTGAGCTTTCATTTGAAAATTATCATTGAAACGGAGAGACTTCCTGTTTGTTGTTGTTGTCTGTATTGTGTTGGGAAACTTTGTCTAGTTTTTTTTTTCGAGGAATTAATCATTTTTTTAACCCATTCACACATACGTACAACAAATCTTAAACAACTTTGAAAATGTCTAGGTAGTATTATAGAACATCTCTATAAATTAAAGTACGAGAGAAATTTGATGCAACGCATCAATGTTGCCGGAAATTCATACTGCAGTTATGCATAACACATTACATTATAGCAGTTGAAAAAACATTTATCAACTGAGGGGCATATTGGAATATTAGGGGTGGGTCAAGTGAAAATGTATCATAACTTGCATTTTTTTGTCAACAAGGTGAATGACCTTCATTGAAATATAATTGAAGCCTTTCATTGTTTATGATCAATCTTCATTCTAAGGTACTGGTTAACCATACACACAGCCAACTAATTATTGATCATAAACAGTAATGGAAATGAGTAATCTTGCTAATCATTAGTCTTAGTATGTATACAGACAGTGCTTTCCTTAAGGAATTATTATAAGATTTGTGAATTCCACATACACTTTTCAAGATGTTTGTCAGAATATTTGAATTTTATTATTTATCAATAAAACCACAAAACAGACAATTTAGGATTCGCATGCAATAGCATGTCATTTTACCTTGTTGGAAAGGGTTTTAATTTTAGTAATTTACTTGGTGATATATGCTTTATTATGTTTCCCTCCATGTTATTGGGGAAGATATAATGTTTCTGCTGGGGTCTGTCAGTCTGTCATAAATCATGTCTGCCCCATATCTCTTCAACCAATGAATGGCTTTTGAAACAGCTCGCCACAAATAATTAACTTTCACCATATTTAGACGACGAGAGCTCATGTTTCTCAATTGAAGGCCAGGGTCACAATTGCAGGTCAAAGGTCATAATAATTATATGACTTTGTCGGATCAAAGGTCATAATAATTATATGACTTTGTTTAGTGTCCGTTTCACTGTACTTAATTGTTCTAGTTGAGTATTTCTTCTTTTCCCACAATGTTTTAAAAAGAAGTCTAGGAATTGGTAAAAATGATCAGCAGCACAAGATTAGATTCATGGTTTACATGTAGACTTTGTGGAAATATCAGGCCACCATCAATTATACTAAGCTCTGCCCTCCTTGGTGATTTAGGGTTGCGGGGTCAGCATTACGACTGACTGGCAGCTGGTGTCTGGATCAATGGATCCAGGGAACACCTTGATATAACTTAAAAATTGTTGAAAACGTTGTAAAACACAGAACAATCAATAAAAAAAAAATTCAAATGTTTTCAAAATTCGTCATCTGCTGCTGTGGCGTCAGAAAGCATCTATATGTGGGAAAGGGTTATATCACATTTTTTTACTTGTCCATTTTCAAAACATGGGATGAAATATCCTTTCATATTTGAAATTAACCTTTCCCACATATCAGGGCTAGAAATTAACTTTTTTGTGCACTTGCGAATTTGGCCAGTGCCTAAAATTTCAACTGGCCAAATGTGAAACCAACTAGCCAAAACAATTTTCGCCGAAATGGCTAAAAAACAAAATTATTTGTTTCAAAACCTGTACTCATTTGACAAATAGTATTAGACTTTATTATTAGTAGTAAATCATTTTAATGACCACTTTAAGTATCAAAACAGAAATATGAATCATGGATTCAACAATAACAAGTGTGACAGTGTAGAAACTGTGAGTGAGAGACATAGTTCTTAACTTTTAAATGATTAATTTATCAGTCCTTCACTGTAACCACAGTCAGTCCTTCTCATGATTTTCTTAATACTTAATGCCTTGGTCCATATGGCAATGTTGTTGGTCTTTTGGCTGTGAGTCAACTCACAAAAATACCACCAGCACTACTATTTATATAGTCACATTATGGAATATTAGAATACCGAGTAAATAAATTCAAATATCTCCCTTCAATGACTTTATCAATGACAGACAGATAGACGCCCGGCAGTGTTCAAAAGGCACGTAAGCAGTTTTTAATCAATCCAAGAGCGTATCGCCTGTCACGCACAGAAAATCACTTGCCTTTTGCAATTTCATATTAATAAAGAATGAAATACTTGTTGTAAGTCTAACAATCATAACAATTTAATGCATCGATCTATAGTCTACGGGGAGAAAGAATGAAGATAAACCTGGTACCTTTCTATTAATAACTCACTCAAATACTATATATAGCTAGTACAATGTATGTTGACCACGTGATCAGTGTACATTATTTTCCTAACTTGTAATCTCGCGAGATAGTTAAAAGAAGAGAGCTTCATCCAATGGATGTGAAATAACACCACGTGATATTTTCGCGGGCATACATATCACGTGATATTTATTTGCCGCTCTTTCTTGAAGCTGTAGTAAACATTTCCTTATTTGGAAATCTACTACGAAGCAATTTCATTCACCATCGATATGACTCATTATTTTCCATGCTTTACCTTTCCCTACATTGAGGATGTATTCATTGAATAGGGTTCAAAACTGTGTGGTAAAAGGAGAAATTGTCTATTTTAATCTTGGAATACCCTCTTTTCTATTTATAGTAGATCTAATATAGAATCAATATATAGTGGTAGCTAATGGCTCTTTCTTTTAAAATTAGATTTAGAACTCATCAAGGACGATTGTTTAAATGTTGTGATACCATAGTAATAGAAATAAATTATTATTATCGTGGATGATCTGTCGATCGCGTGATTTCTGCAATCGACGCACCAAATCTCAGCAACAGTTCTGTCACTGTCGAATTTGTAACCGAGAGTGATATTAAGCTCTCGCTCCCATTTCTGAACTGTATTTATTGAAGGGTTATTTCTTTTTTTCTTGATTGGTGACTCTTGTTTAGCGGACTCATTCGATGTTTGTCTCTTATTCGTCGTCGACTCAATTGAAAAAAAAGACGATATTTTTTTGCCAGCCATTTTAGCAGTCGACAAAATATGTAAACAACGAATTTGACGGGTTCCCAACTTTTAATTAAACTATAGAGAAACGCAATCGATAAACGAGACACAGTCTACTCACTTTTGTTGTTGACGGGTTTTAAACTTTTTTCAGTTCATAGAGTGAGTGCGTAATCGAAAAATACTATCCGCAGTCTACTCGTCGTGCGTCGTGCGTTGTGCGTCGTGCGTCGTGCGTCGTGCGTCAACTTCTTCTCCTCAGTAACCAGTGGGTCAATTTGGATGAAACTTCACAGAAAGCATCCTCTCAATGACCTCACCAGAATTCCTTCAAATTGTTGGGATCCATGCAAAATTCTGGTTTCCATGGCAACGAAACTGAAAAAACTTCAAAATTCTTCTTCTCCCAAACTGGTTGGCAGATTTTCAAATAATTTTGTAGAAATGTTCCTTAGATGACCCTCTATCAGATTCCTTCAAGCCATGTTGATTGGTCGAAAAACATGGCCGCCAGGGGGGGCGGGGCTATTTTGCCTTATATGGCTATAGTGAAAACTTAAAAAATCTTCTCCTCCGAAAGTGTCAGGCCGATTTTCAAATAATTTTGTAGAAATGTTCCTTGGGTGACCCTCTATCAGATTCCTTCAAGCCATGTTGATTGGTCGAAAAACATGGCCACCAGGGCGGGGCTATTTTGCCTTATATGGCTATAGTGCAAACTTAAAAAATCTTCTCCTCCAAAAGTGTCAGGCCGATTTTCAAATAATTTTTTAGAAATGTTCCTTGGGTGACCTTCTATCAGATTCCTTCAAGCCATGTTGATTGGTCAAAAAACATGGCCGCCAGGGGGCGGGGCTATTTTGCCTTAATGGCTATAGTGAACACTTAAAAAATCTTCTCCTCCATAATTGTCGGGCCGATTTTTAAATAATTTTGTAGAAATGTTCCTTGGGTGACCCTCTATCAGATTCCTGCAAGCCATGTTGATTGGTCGAAAAACTTGGCTGCCAGGGGGCAGGGCTATTTTGCCTTATATGGCCAAAGTGAAAACTTAAAACATCTTCTCCTCCGAAAGTGTGTGGCTGATTTTCAAATAATTTTGTAAAAACGTTCCTTGGATGACCCTCTATCAGATTCCTTCAAGCCATGTTGATTGGTCGAAAAACATGGCCGCCAGGGGGGCGGGGCTATTTTGCCTTATATGGCTATAGTGAAAACTTAAAAAATCTTCTTCTCCGAAAGTGTCAGACCGATTTTCAAATAATTTTGTAGAAATGTTCCTTGGATGACCCACTTTCAGATTCCTTCAAGCCATGTTGATTGGTAAAAAAACATGGCCGCCAGTGGGCAGGGCTATTTTGCCTTATATGGCTATAGTGAAAACTTAAAACATCTCCTCCAAAAGTGTCTGGCCGATTTTCAAATAATTTTGTAGAAATGTTCCTAGGGTGACCCTCTATCAGATTCCTTCAATCCAAGTTGATTGGTCGGAAACTGTGGCTGCCAGGGGGCGGGGCTTATATAGCTAAAGTGAAAAAAAAATATTAGGTGAGCGATTCCAGGGCCATCATGGCCCTCTTGTTAAAATACAGCTCGCATTTTGCGAGTGGTGAGTGCTTAAATTCGAGCCCTGACATATAGACAATTTCTGACGCCTCAGCAGCAGACAACGTTTGAAAACCTTCTGGCAAAAGGAAAAATTTCTCCTTTTGCCACAATATTTTCAACTATTTCCAACAATTAAACCTTCATTTCAAAAGATTATCTATATTTTTGTTAAAATCTTTCCCACATACAGCAAATCTGCAGCAGACTGCTTTTAAAACATACCCCCAAAAAAATAGGAAACTCACTTTAAATGAAAGTACAACAATTGAACCAAGTTGAAAATATAGTGACTAAAGGAGAAATTGCTCGTTTTGAGCAATTTCTTCTTTTGTCGCCATGTTTTCAAAAAGCCATCTGCTGCAGAGGCGTCAGAAAGCATCTATATGAGGGAAAGGGTTAATGTTTTCAAAGTCGTCTGCTGTGGATTTGTTGTATGTGGGAAAGGGTTAAAAGAGCACTTTAAGGAAACGTTTTGAAAACATGATAAGAAAAGGAGACATTATATTTAGTATTAAAAGCATTAATACATGTATACTTTTTGTGTTTTCCAGATTTAAAGAGAGAAGCAAGTATATGTCACATGTTGAAGCATCCACACATTGTCGAGCTGTTAGAGACCTACAGTTCAGATGGCATGCTTTATATGGTCTTCGAATAGTAAGTTCTTTTTATCTTTAACCCCCCTCCCCTATCCCTCCCTCCCTCCCTCCCCCTCCAAAACCTATGTTGTGGGTACTCAAAAGAATCGTCTCAGTGAGATGATTCTGTTAAGTACCTACAACATAGGTTTTAGTGAGTGTAATATCAGACATATCATGGAAGATAATATCCTTTTCCCCATATCTTGGTTATAAACACTTGATCACATGACTGTAATAATATTTTGACAAGGTATACATGTATTGAATGTTATTCCTCATGCTGTACAATAGCTGTAACTGAGTAGAGATTTAGATTAGGAGCGTTTTGCATGTTCTTAAATCCTTTTAATGAGTGCTAACAGAAATCTTATGGAAAATAGACTTGTTTACTCCTTCTTAACTAGATACTGTTCTGTTCTGTTCTCACCATGGTGGAGATTATTTAACTAATTAGCCTTTTCCCACATAATCGGAAAAGGAAAGATTGCTCAAAGCTTACTATTTCTACTTTTTCCACAATGTTCTCCACTCAAATTATGCATTAACCAACTACTAAAGATGTTAACAGTTAAGGAATGCAATTCCAAATTAAACCTAATTAAATTAAGGAAGTAAACAATAAAACCACGCTTTAAAGTTTTTGGAAAAAGAAAAAATTCATTTGTTGAAAATGAAAAATCTTTTGTTGTGGACAATTTATCAAACAAATTATAACGTAGAATTTCCAGAAGTTCAAACTCATGAGGAAAAATCGTAAGTATTATGGAGACTATTGGCTTGGAATTTGTTAGCAGAATTTGGAAACATATTAATCAGAGAACGATTGCCTTTTGTTGGATGGAAATGTCCCTTTGAATGTAAAATCAAAGAGGAAGTTCCATTTGACAGCAATATCTCAAGTCCTTCATGTAATTGAATTTGGCTTCTTTTCTGGAAGATTTGCCGTCTCCACCCTTTCCCTGATATACAGTCAAACTTGTCTTAACCTTTTCCCACATGCAACAAATCTGCAGCAGACGACTTTTTGAAAACATAGTGACAAAAACCTAAAATATCTCTATAAAAAAAAGCTTAATTGTTAAATAAAGTTGAAAACATTGTGGCCAAAGGAGAAATTGCTCATCATGAGCAATTTCACCTTTGGCCACAATGTTTTCAAAAGTCGCCTGCTGCTATTTATTGAGTCAAAATGCACCAGCAGGTGGTGGGAAAAGGGAGAATAAAAATGTGGCTGCTGAACACAGGTTGTTACTGTGAATATCACTCAAATAAAGAAGAAACTGTTGATTTGGTTAATCTTCAAGTGGCTGCTTAATACAAGTTGACTGCTTAACCCTTTCCCACAAACAAAAAATCTGCAGCAGACAACTTTGCAAAGCTAAGTAAAACATATGTCAATGTTAGCATAAGTATTGAATAGAGTTGAAAATATTCTGGCAAATGGAAAAATTGTTCATTTTGAACAATTTCTCCTTTAACAGTTTCTTAACCCTTTCCTTCATATAGACGCTTTCTGACGCCTCTGCAGCAGACGGCTGTTTGAAAACATTGTGACATAAAGAGAAATTTCTCAAAACAAGCAATTTCTCTTTTTGCCTCAATGTTTTCCACTTTTAGACATAGGTTATCCAATCAATTGTAGAGATTTTCTATTTGTTGACAAAATATGTTCAAAGTTGTTTGTTGCAGAATTGTCGTATGAGGGAAAGGTTTGACTGTAGGTGGGGCATATAAGGCACCTCTAAAGCAGATAATCTTTTGAAAAGTTGTGTGAAATAGAGAAATTATTCAAATCTATCTTCTATTTCTTCTTTTCCAACTGCTTCGGTGGTGAAGTGGTTACAGCGTCTGCCCTGAGAGTGGGAGACCTGGCTCTGATCATTAAACCTTTCCCATATACAACAATTCTGCAGCAGACGACTTTGAACATATTTTGTCAAAAAAAAGAAAATCTCTATAATTGAATGGATAACCTATGACTAAAAGTGGAAAACATTGTGGCAAAAGGAGGAATAGCCGTCGACTGCAGAGGCATCTATATGAGGGAAAGGGTTAAACTGGGTCAGGTCACATCAAAGACTATAAACAGAGATCTAGATAAGCCTTGTTTTGCCTGTTCTCAAATTGTTATTTGACCCTTAAACCCTATGTTGTGGGTACTCAAAAGAATTGTCTTTTCTTTTGAGTACCTACATCATAGGGATAAGTTGAATGATATGAGAGATATTGTGGGGAAAAGAGCTGAATACCCCTCTCTATCTGGACCTCTGCTGTAAAAATGGTAGTGGGGGGTTTCCCTCCTTGGTGCTGTGTCATGACCAACAAGCAGTCAGTCAGTACATGAAATTTACACAGGAAACCATATCGAGGGCTTGGTGTGAAACGGTTGTAACTAAAATTGGTATTTTTTACCAAGGTTATTCACCTCAAAAAATGCAAATTTAGGTGCCATTGCTCGTTCTGAGCAATGGCACCTAAATTTGCATTTTTTACAAAGGGGTCAAAATTGCCCCGAAACCAGGGCTTTCAAAATAGGTTTTTAGTTACAACCGTTTCACGCCAAGCCCTCGACATGAAATATCTCAAATTCTGTCGAAAGTTGCATTAAAACAAACTATATCTTCTTTTCCCTTATTGTTTTCAATTTTGTATCAAAAGTATGCTTCCAATTTCCTAGATGTTACACTTCTTTCTTTACAAGTCATCTCAACCCTTTCCCTCATATAGACGCTTTCTGACGCCTCTGCAGCAGACAGCTTTTTGAAAACATAGTGACAAAAGAAGATGTTGCTCAAAACAAGCAATTTCTCCTTTTGACACAATGTTTTCCACTTTTACTCATAGGTTATCCATTCAATTATAGAGATTTTCTATTATTACACAAAATATGTTCAAAGTCGTCTGCAGCAGAATTGTCGAATGAGGAAAAGGGTTAAGCAGACAACACTGCCATCTCTCCTTGGTAAGATACCAGTAGCACTGGTCCATTTATCCTGACAGCAGCCCGTCAGTCGTAATGCTAACCCCGCAATCCTGAGTGCCAAGGAGGCTAGCCATCACTACCATTTTTCATTTTTAAAGTCTTCTGTATGACACAGCTGGGGATGGAACCCACAACCTTCTACACCAGAGGTGGACGCTCTACCACTACCCAACCAATATGGTTTCAGAGGTGTCACAAAGATTCTGTATGTGAAAATAAAAGAGTTAAAAACCAGATTTCGTATTACTTATGGTTGTATACCCAATAATCACATTCTCTGTATCCTTACTCCTGAAGCTGGTCGTCTGATAGGATGATATTGAATTACAGACTGATCTGACCCCTCACTGTTTATATCAATAGTGGTGATGCTATTTTGTTGTTCAGTAATACAGGATAGACAACTGCTGTTATTATCACACTATTGAAATTGTCAGTTATGTCCCCTGGAAACATCTCCCTTTATGTTGCCGTTGTGTCATGCTATAATGGAATTGTCCAGATTATATCTTACCATTTTACTCTGTATGAAAACTTCCTCAGTGTTTATTTGTTCAGGTTGTTCAGCCTTTTCATCTGAAGTTTTTTGGGTTTGGAACATTCTAACAGAGTAATTAATGGTGTTTCATTTACCTGTGAGACTTGTAAAATCAATTTTCAACATATTGAGGCAAAAATGTGGAAAAAAAAATCTGTAATTGAAAGCTTATTTATATGATTCAGTTGAAAACATTGTGACAAAAGAAAAAAAATGCTCATTATGAGCAATTTCTCTTCAATGTTTTTCTAAAGACTTTTGACACCTCTGCAACAGACAACTCTGGAAAAACATTGTGACAAATAAAGAATTAGCTCATGAGAAATCTTTCCTTTAATGTTTTCAAAAGTCATCAAAGTGCATCTTTTACAGTTGAATATTGAAGAGCAACTCTTGTTTTACTAAGATTTCTTTTTGTATCTGTTACTTCCCTTGACTATGTATATCAGTTACTTCCCTTTGCCTATTTATATTACCTAAAGATTTAACCCTTTCCCTCATATAGACACTTTCTGACGCCTCAGCAGCAGATAACTTTTTGAAAACATAGTGACAAAAGAAGAAATTGTTTTGAGCAATTTTTTCTTTTGCCACAATGTTTTAAAAAGGTGTCTGCTGCAGAGGCATCAAAAAGCGTCTTTATGTGGGAAAGGGTCAACGGTTTGAGCATCACTCAACACAAACCAACATTTGCCACCAGTGTAGAGCATCTGCACAGACTGATCTGTCATATAAGGTTCCAGGAACCCTTCTCCACATTACAATAAATCTGCAGCAGACGACTTTGAAATTGTTAAATCCAAAATATAGAAAATCTCTATATAAAGGATTGTATGCTTATTGAATCGAGTTGAAAAGCGTTGTGGCAAATGGAGAAATTGCTTATTATGAGCAATTTCTTCTTTTGCCAGAATGATTTCAAAAGTCGTCTGCTTCAGAGGCGTCAGAAAGCATCTGTATGAGGGAAAGGTTTAAGCATGGCAACCCTTCCAATGAAAAGATTCTGAAATTCTTGATAAATGAGTTATCATCCATCTGATATAATATTTTAGTCTCGTCAAAATTCAACACTCAGTAACCTATGGAAAGAATGGGAAATTGTAGATGGATAATTTATCTTTTTGAAAATATCTGAGAAAAAAAAACCCATTTTCAACAGTTTCTTCTTTTTTTAACAAAGATTGTAAAAAAGATGTCTAACAGAGGTCTGGTTAAAACAAGTTTTGAAAAAAATGGTCTGCTGCAGGTCCTGTAAACACTTTCCCACATTTGGACGTATCTGCAGCAGATGACATTTAAAAACATTTTATACTGTATTAAAAAATATTTCTTTCAATTACAGAGATTTTCCCATATTTTTGCCTAGATATTTTCATAGGATCCTGCTGAAGATTAGTTGTATGAGGGAAAGGGTTAATAGCCATGTTATTTATCATGCCTGGTTTAACAGGACTTATCAATTAATGATGAGCTGAGCTTACTACGTTTTAACTTGAACACTCATGGATGGATGAGGGGAAAGACTGACATTTTCCCTCATATAGATGCTTTCTGACGCCTCTGCAGCAGACAGCTTTTTGAAAACATAGTGACAAAAGAAGAAACTGCTCAAAACGAGCAATTTCTCCTTTTGCCACAATGTTTTCCACTTTTAGTTATAGGTTATCCATTCAATTATAGAGATTTTCCAATTTTTGACAAAATATGTTTAAAGTCGTCTGCTGCAGAATTGTTGTATGAGAGAAAGGGTTAACCATTTCCAACATACATCAAATCTAAAGCAAAGATATGGAATATCCTTAGACAATAGAAATGAAAGTATATTTATTATACCTCTCCCTCTGAATCATGTGTAGCGGATGACTTTTGAAAAACACTGTGGCAAAGGGGGAAATTGCTCATCACAATGTTTTCAACTCAATGTTAAATAATTTAACTTTTATTTATGAAGATTTTTCACGTATTTTTCCAATATGTTTTTGCATTCGTCTGCTGCAGAATTGTTGTATGTGAGAAAGCGATAATTAATGTATGTTGATGCATTTGCAGCAGACAACTTTGAAAACATTGTGATAAATAAATAATTTGCTTGTCATACAGGGTAAGGGTTAACAAACTTAAGAACATAAACCAATCTGCTGCCAGATACGTAGTGTTGTTTTCATGATAAAACACAGTGAGACTCAAGCTGTCATCAATAATTGACAGTCTTCTTTGACCATTCCATGTTATGGTGACAGAGCATGAAAACTTGAGCCCTTACCCTGATAATATGCAGACACATTCTGACACAGTTATAGCAGACTACCCTTGGAATTGAACACTTATTCATGATCCCCGGGTAAATAAACCAGTACTAGGCAGGGAAATGTGCCAAGGTGCAACTGGGAATCGAACCCTGGGCGCCTGGTTTCAAATCCCCGAAGCTAACTACTAGGCCATGCCGGATTCCCTACTTTGTATCAAAGATAAACATCCAATTCATTAGATACATGGTTAACCCTTGCCCTCATGTAGATGCTTTCTGACGCCTCTGCAGCAGACAGCTTTTTGAAAACATAGTGACTAAAGAATAAATTGCTCAAAACGAGCAATTTCTCCTTTTCCATTCAATTATAGAGATTTTCTTTTTTTGGACAAAATATGTTCAAAGTTGTCTGCTGCAGAATTGTCGTATGAGGGAAAGGGTTAAGCCCATTTCTCACTTGCAGAAGCATTTTAAACCATCTGCAGCAGACGACTTTTGTAACCCTATTTTTAGATCATGGTTCAATAACTATGCCCCCTTTCTAAGAAGAGGGGGAATATTTGCTTTGCACATACATATCTGTCGCTTCTTTGTTGTCTTCTCGGCTAACAAAGTTTGCGATGGGAATAAAGTAACGAGACTGTCCGTTCGTTAGTTTGTTCGTTCGTAACAACCTTGTGACCACTCTACACTGAACATCCTTCGACCGATCTTAACCAGACTTGGTATACAGTTAGTACATGGCATTGGTCTAGAAGCCTATTTATTTTCAAAGCTTGTGTCATTGGTTGGTCAGTCAGTAGACGATTGATAACTGGTTAATACTTGGAAATGCAGGACTCAAACTTGGCCTGGCTGTTTGGGACTGACTGATAGATGACCCCTGTTAATTTTAAGGTCGTCTGTTCAAAGGTCAAGGTCACAGTGACCTTGAACACTAAAAGGATGGCATAAGGTTTGACAAACAACTCTTGTTATACTTTCACTAAAAGAGATTTCTCCATAATTTTGCTTAGATGTTTCCAAATTTGTCTTTTGTAAAAAAAGAATATGTTGGAAAGGGTTAACCCTTTCCCACATACAACAAATCTGCAGAAGGCCACTTTGAAACCATCGTCAACAAAATTATGGAAAATCTCTACAAATTAAAATATATTGAATAGAATTGAAAATATTGTGGCAAAAGGAGAAATAGTTTCGTTTGGAGCAATTTCTTCTTTTGTCACAAATTTTTCGAAAAGTCGTCTGCTGCAGAGGCGTCGTTGGAAAGGGTCTACATGTTGGAATGGGTTAAAGAACTGCACTTCATTACTGCATGAGAAATTGATGGGTCTCAGATTGTTGATAAGAAAGTACAGCCTTGATTGATTTCTATTTTACTAGGTTTACCTCATATAGACGCTTTCTGACGCCTCTACAGCAGACGTCCTTTTGAAAACATAGTGACAAAAGAAGAAATTGCACAAAACGTGCAATTTCTCCTTTTGTCACAATGTTTTCCACTTTTAGTCATAGGTTATCCATTTAATTATGGAGATTTTCCATAATTTGACAACGTTTGTTCAAAGTCGTCTGCTGCAGAATTGCTCTATGTGGGAAAGGGTTAATTAAATCTGCCATAATAAGCATTCTTATCTGACTTCTTTAGTCTCTATCTTTTAAATTTTTTGGTCACCTTGAAGTTTTAGGAGATTGTTTTATTGGGGTTTTAAGCCATTTTTGGCCGGATTTCTGTAGCAATTCCGGTCTATAGATTGGCGATGTCCGTCCGTCTGTCTGTCTGTCCGTACGTCATCATTTTGGTTAAAGTTTCAGGTTGAGGCAAAATCTCAGCACTAGAATGGGTTACAAACTTGAAACTTTTCCTGAAGGTAACCAGTAACAAGTTCTATTGATTTCTATGGTTACTTTGACCTTGACCTTGGTTTGTCGATTTTCAAGGTCAAATTGCCGACAATCCGGCCTTACGTTCTTCAGCGGTTTCTTGTTCAACATTATTTCGGTTTTATCACGGTAACAGTTCACTCATTCATGTTTCCTGGGTAAACAAACCAGTACTAAGGCTAGAAAATGTGCCTTGGCCAAGAATGACCGTTGCATTGCGAATGGGGATTAAAGTTAAGGAGAGCTGAATTTCAATGCAGGTAGACAGTGAAGACTGGTGTGACGGTGGGGATGCTCCACTGTTCATATACTTGAAGACCCAAAATCGCCAGATGCTGCTCATTTTGATTTTGTTTTAACCCTTTCTAACCTGCAGCAGACGCATTTTGGTGCAATAGCAGCCGACAACTTTTGAAAACATTGTGGCCAAAGGTGAACTTGCTCATGATGCATCAAATCTGCAGCAGACGACTTTGAAAACATGGTGACAAAAACCTGAAAAATCTCCATAAAAGATAGCTTAACCCTTTCCCTCATACGACAATTCTGCAGCAGACGACTTTGAACGTATTTTGTCAAAACATAGAAAATCTCCATAATTGAATGGATAACCTATGACAAAAAGTGGAAAACATTGTGGCAAAAGGAGAAATTGCACGTTTTGTGCAATTTTCTTCTTTTGTCACTATGTTTTCAAAAAGCCGTCTGCTGTAGAGGCGTCAGAAAGCGTCTATATAAGGGAAAGCGTTAATTGATAAATAAAGTTCAAAACATTGTGGCTAAAGAAGAAATTGATCATCATGAGCAATTTCACCTTTGACCACAATTTTTTTTTCGAAAGCTGTCTGCTGCTACGGCGTCAAAATGCGTCTGCAGGCGAGAAAGGGTTAACTAAGATACTGTTTAAATTAGTATTAGATACTACAATCAAACTTGTCTTTTTAGCAGCCACAAGGAGAGTCAAAATGTCTAATGAATAAGGAAATGTTGTTTTGTTCAATCCTCAATTGGCTCAGGTTAGCAGAGGTGACTGCTAACACAAGTTTGACACATTATTAACCCTTTCCCTCATACAACAAATAGAAAATCTCTATAATTGAATGGACAACCTATGATTAAATGTGGAAAACATTGTGGCAAAAGGAGAAATTGCTTGTTTTGAGCAATTTCTTTTTTTGTAACAATGTAATCAAAAGGCGTCTGCTGCAGAGGCGTCAGAAAGCGTCTTTATGAGGAAAAGCGTTGAAGAAACCAAGCAAATTGGAAGGAAATGCTTCTAATTTTCCTGGTATAGCATGAAAACTCCCTGGTGGTTTAGTTAAAAGCCTGACAAACAAGAAAGGCCTTTGGGCAAACAACACTAAACTGTTTTTCTCTCAGTATTATGAATAAGTCTGACTCTTTACATGGAACGATTAGCCCGCATACAACACTAAACCGTTTTTATACCCCCAGATACATAGTATATGGGGGCTATATAGGAGTCACGCTTGTCTGTCGGTTTGTCGGTCTGTTGATCTGTGGACATTTCTTGTGAACACCATTTCTCAGCAACCCTTGTTCAGAATTTAATATAACTTCACAAGAATGATTGATACCAAGCCTAGTTGTGCATATTGTCGGCGTGTTGCACTGGAATTATTTTTAAATGAGTTATGGCCCCCTTGAATTTCTCATACATATGTATATTGTCAGGCACCAGCTGGGGGTATTCATCACCTTCAGTGATATTTCTAGTTCTCTCAGCAGTATGAATTAGTCTGACTCTTTACATGGAGCCTGTACGAAATAGTCTGGGCAGACTAGAACCAGATTCTGTACAGAATAAAATACAGAAACTGTGCAGCAGTCTCTGTACAGAAAAAAATATGGTTCATTGAGACATAGTTGAACCAGATTCTATAAATAGATTTTTCAAATGGAGACAAAGAGCAAAATCTGTACAGAATTTCGCGAAATATTTAAATTAGGCAGAAAAAAAATCGGTGTAGAAAAAATTCTGGGTGCAGAAAAATTCTGGCCAGAAAAAATTCTGGGAGCAGAAAAAGTCTGGCCAGAAAAAAATCTGTACAGAATTAATTCTGTATGGAGAAATGCTAAAAATGTGTAGTAATATTTCCTTTCCCACTTGAAGACACATTTGCAGCAGAAAACCTGTGATAACATTGTTGAAAAAGGAGGGATTGTTTGAAACAAGCAATTTCTCCTTCTGCAACAATGTTTTTCAAAGATATTCAACTATTGGACATAATTGAAAACATTGTGACAAAAGGATAAATTTCTCAATGAAAAATTCGCAAAAAAAAAGGTGTAAGTAACATAATATTTTATTTAAGTTTAAACACAAACATTTTCAATATCAAACGAGATATTTTCTTTTAAACAACAATATAACAAATAATAAATGTTTAATTTACAAATATTATAACTAGAACTATCACTGAACATGTCATGATAAATACCCCCAAAACAGCACCTTGACATACACCATAACTAGAACTATCACTGAAGATGATAAATACCCCCCTAAACAGCACCTTCACCTACACCATAACTTAATAAGTAAAAGGGCCTCAACACTGTAAAATAACATGCAATTGTAACCCCTTAACGATATGCACATCTCCTCTTGGTATAGAAGCTTCATGTAAAATTTTATTGAATTGCACCCAGTGGTTTGTAAGAAATAGGCTGAACAAAATATGGCTTCAGACCGACCGACACAGTGACACCTATATACCCCCCACTTCTTCGAAAGGGGGTATAATTAGTAAAAGGGTCATAGCTCTGTAAAATAACATGCAATTGTAAGACCTTTAGGATTATGCACATCTCCTCTTGGTATAGATGCTTCATGTAAAATTGTATTGAATACATCGAAGGGGGTATAATTATTCAATGTCATAAATGGTTTTAAATCATAAACTGTATCATCTTTTGTTTCGTAACGTCTTGTTTCTCTTTCCTTGCTTGCCCAGGAATTTCTTGCTTGATCCATTTTTCAACTGCATGCCAACAATAATGTGAGTAACAGCATCTGGAATTTTAAAAAAAGAAGTTTTAAATTTTGCTATTATTTTACTCCTTTCCCATTTAAAATAATTTTGCATAGACATTTTCAAAGGCGTATGCTGCAGATTTGTTTTGTGTGGGGAAGTGTTAACTGAAAAAACACCTCAAATAAGTCCTACTGTAAAAATTTAGATTTTATCCTACACTATCCGAAAATGAGTATGTCCGAATACGACGCTAGTTATCAGTGCAAGCTCTCAACATCAGGTTTCGAAAAACCTGTGAAAAAGGTGGAAATATCAAATATTAAGAACAGAATAACGTAAGATTATATTTGATAGGTATTTTTCAACAAATAATCATATCTATTAGAATTATAAACCAAAAACTACGATGAAGATTTAAATATTTCTCTCACGGATTTAACCCAGAAAAACAGATGTGTCGAAGATCATGAAAATATATCTTTTGAAGATTGAGAAAGTATAAATTTCATTAGAAAGATAATATGTATTGCAATAGTAATGTATTACTGTTTTAACACGTATTATTTTGAGGTATTTATTGAATTAATCGGGACTTTAAAACCGATTTGTCGCTGTGTTGACAAAGACATAAAATGGCGGCCACTCGCGTAGGGAACACGATTCGTACTAGAATTGCTATGCATTTGTCAATTTCAGGCCGATTTCCAGAATTTCTATATTAAAATAAAGCTCAGATTATAAGGTTTAATTTGATATTGATCAGAAAAAACATACCTGGTAGTAGAATATGAAGCGAACACCGCACGTTCATCGTCTTGAAATTGCAGTCATTCAAATTTCCGCGTCACCGTTATAAACACACGTTCGTAAGTGTGACCCACTAAAATATCATCCGTCGTAACATTTGTAGCAAGTAAAACTCAAAAACTATTGAAATGAAAATGAAAAATGAGATATGAAAATAACAAAGATATTTTCTGGAAGTTTAAACATTGTTCTGTTCCAATGGATAACAATATTTTAATACGCTACACTCTTTGATAATATTTTATCCTTATGAATACTGTAATGTCATTCTATCAATATTTGGAACAAAATTAATAAAATACAGAAATCACAACCCCTCATTCCCTGTGTCTTTTAAACCAGGCATTATTCAAAACACAAACAAATTCTAGATGTTCAATGTATTTCTAACTTTACTTGAAATGTTAAGCTTTTAGAATATGTATGGGTTTTTTATATGTGCCAAATGTGAATTCAAAGTTTAATTAATTGCTACAAAATGTGAAAATTTGGAAATTTTTATTTCTCCATGTCATATTTTAACCAGATAACAGGTGTACACGTGGAGTTGCTTATCTACGTCCCTCAATATTTAAAAAAAACCCGCATGATTTAAGAAATTTTCTAAGCTCAATTATTCTGGTTCACTTTTTGTCTAAGTCCATTTTTCTGGTTCGCTTTTTTTTCTAAGTGCGAAAAATCTGTCTGATACAATAATCTGTACAGACAAAAACCTGGTTCAGTAAGATTCTGTACAGAAAAAAACAAAAAGTCTGTACAGAATTTATATCAGATTCTGTGTCTGTGTTTATTCTGTACAGAAAACAGAAATTCTGTATGTATTCTGCCCAGAATTGGTACAGACTCTGTACAGAATTGGCTCAGAGTTTTCGTACAGGAACTATTAGCCCACATACAAAGATTATTCAGCAGATGACTTTGAAAACATTTTGTAAAAACATATCAAAAATCTCTTATCAATGAAAGAACAATTATTATTGAATTGAAAACATTGTGGCAATTTTTAGGACAAATTGCTGATTATGATATATTTCTGCTTTTGTCACAATGTTTTCAAAAGGTGCAGATGCGTCAGAACATGTCAGTATGTGGGAAAGGGTTATCCTAGTGATAAACCCTGAAGACCTGTATTTATAGAATAGTTCTTCTCTGCTTTGAATATAGGATCAATCATATATCACATAAAGTAGTGTCCTTTGGTGAATAATTATACCCCTTGTGTCAGGCTGTCTGTCTGTCGGTCGGCCGGAAATTTTTAACATGAAGCTTCTGTACCAAGAGGAGATGTGCATATCCTAAAGGGGTTACAATTGTATGTTATTTTACAGAGTTATGGCCCTTTTACTTATTAAGTTGATGGTCGGTCAAGGTAGTGTTTTGGGGGTATTCATCATCTTCAATGATAGTTCTAGTTACAGAATGGACAGATAATATAAAAAACCTATAAAGATGTTCCAGCTGATCTTGGTTTTCACTCTCTGACTTCTCAGTGTTTTGATTAGTTTTCAATATGATGTGCGTTTTACATTCTGAAAATCCTTATTTTAGGCTTCACCATTTCCAACATATAGATGCATTCTAATGCAATCTGCTGCAGACGACTTTTGAAATCATTGTGGCAATGAGCAATTTCTCTATTTTCCACCATATTTTCGACTCTATTTACTAATTAACCCTTTCCCTCATATAAATGCTTTCTGACGCCTCTGCAGCAGACAGCATTTTTAAAACATAGTGACAAAAGAAGAAATTGCACAGAACGTGCAATTTCCCCTTTTGCCACAATGTTTTCCACTTTCAGTCATAGGTTATCCATTCAATTATAGAGACTTTCCATTTTTTGGCAAAACATGTTCAAAGTCGTCTGCTGCAGAATTGTCATATGAGGGAAAGGGTTAAACCTTTATTTATGGAGGTGTTCATGTTTTTGCCAATTTGTTTTCGAAGCTGTCTGCTGCAGATGTGTTGTATGTGGGGAAGGGTTCAACCGTATGTTGTTGGTACTCATAACAGTGATCTCTCTGTGAACCAACAAAATGGGGTTTGGTTTGGTGAAAAAAAGCGAGGAATATTGGGAGAATTTAAGGATCATCAATGTACTTGCTAGTGTGACTACTAACCCTTTCCCACATACAACAAATCTGCAGCAGACGACATTGTAAACATCCAGATAAGTATGTTAACCCTTTCCCTCATACGACAATTCTGAAGTAGACGACTTTGAACATATTTTGTCAAAAAATGGATAATCTCTATAATTGAATGGATAACCTATGACTAAAAGTGAAAAACATTGTGGCAAAAGGAGAAATTGCTCGTTTTGAGCAATTTCTTCTTTTGTCACTATGTTTTCAAAAAACCGTCTGCTGCAGAGGCGTCAGAAAGCGTCTATATGAGGGGAAGGGTTAAAGTAAAATTGTTGAATAGAGTTGGAAACATTGTAGCAAAAAGAGAAGTTTGTAGCAAAAAGAGAAGTTTCTTCTTTTGCCACACTCACTCACTGTATTTCCAAGTTGTCTGCTACAGAGCCAAGCCCCAGTAGCTCACTGTTGGTAGCGACACAGTCTGTCAATCCAGGGGTTGTGAGTTCGAATCCCGGCTCGGCCAACTTTCTCTCCGACATTTGACAAAAGTCAATGCGACATGCGACATTCGTCTTCCACCAATGGGCTAAGTCTATGTGGAAAAGCAGCCAGTTGCTTGGGAAGATTGTTGTGTGGAGTACTGGTGTGAGAAAACCAGGAAACACATGAGTAGGTGAACTGGCCGCCGTGATCATGACGCGAGAAAATGTTAAAAACGCCTTTAAACCCCAATCAATCAATCAACTGCTACATTTTAGTTAGTCTTCAAGCTGGAGAGAGTTAAGGGTTGTAATGTCCAGATAGATTTATAAGGCAGGCTATTAAGGCTGTAGAAATGGAAGCAATTAGATTTACAGTTTGTCCAGGAAAAATGATATACCACCATATACAATGACTTTGTGAGATGTATCATGCCATTTGGGATTTAGACTCTTTTTACAGTGAAGGAATTTTGGGAGGTGAAATTGGAATAGGAAAATGATAACCCTTTCCCACGTATAAACACATGTTGATGCCCCTGCAGCAGACAATTTTTGAAAAGATTGTGGCATACAGAAATTGCTCATTATAAGCAAATTATGAGCAATTTCTCCTTGTGCCACAATGCTTTCAAAAGTCTTCTTCTGCAGAGGCATCAGAATGCATATATACGTGGGAAAGGGTTATCACAATATTTAGTTTTGGCAGATAGGCAGAGTTTAAGCATCTGTTTAGTAACACTGCAGTTATGACTTCTAAGACAATGAATGATTAATTGTTTGGTGTTTTACGCTGTTTTCAAAATGAAATCAGTTTTATCACGGCATTATCTGGGCAAGTTAACCCTTTCCCTCATATAGACGCTTTCTGACGCCTCTGCAGCAGACGGCTTTTTGAAAACATAGTGACAAAAGAAGAAATTGCTCAAAACGAGCAATTTCTCCTTTTCCCACAATGTTTTCCACTTTTAGTCATAGGTTATCCATTCAATTATAGAGATTTTCTATGCTTTGATAAGATATGTTCAAAGTCGTCTGCTGCAGAATTGTCATATGAGGGAAAGGGTTAACAGTATTATTGGACCACTAATCCTGTCATAATGCTAACCTAGCAAGCCTGAGCGCCAAGCAGGGCAGCCATAAATACCGTTATTAAAGTCGAATCCGCCACCTCCTGTACGGGCCTAGACAATGAACATTATTTTGTCATGCTTATAACAAAAAATTGATTTGGAATATTCATCACAGTGAGTATTTTTGCACCTGGAATATGGTTAACCCTTTTACACATATGAGCCGTCCCACTCATTTCATTATGGCCTCTGCGTAATGTATCGACCCAGATCAGCCTGCGCAGTCCACACAGACTGATCCGGGCTGACACATTCCGTCTCGGGGGGGATAGAGGTATAGAGTATGATGATTGCTGAAACAGAAAATCCACATGAGGCGAAAGTGTCTATTCGGGTAAGCCTGCACGGCATGCTTAGGCTGATCCGCCTCGATACTTTATGCATTGTCCACAATGTTGGTTTTCTCGCGGGATGGCTCATATAGTATTACCGTCGCAGACGACTTTGAAAAATCTAGGCAAAAGTATCGAACAACTCTTTATGTGAAAGTACACTTATGTAATAGGGCTGAAAACACCATGGCTAAAGGGTGAAATAATTTCTTTTTTTGGCTACAATATTTTCAAAAGTTGTCTGCTGCTATTGCGTCTGCAGGTGGGAAAGGGTTAAGATGTTTCTTTGTCACATAACAGCTCTCGAAAATAAACATCTAAATGGTAAAATTAGTCTCCGCTTCAGGTGCCCGAGGTCAAGGTTTCGGTCTTTGACCGATCTTTGACGGGTCATACTATGGTAGTGAAGGCATTGTGGGGTTAGCATTATGATTGGGATGTTGGTGTCGGGATAAATGGACCAGTAGAACTTGGGTAACGTACGTACTCGGGAAACGCCATGAATCAAATGAAAATTGTTAAATGTGGCATTAAACACCGTACAAACAAACAAATTTCTGGAAAACAAGAAAACAACTGCCATCATAAAACCCAAATCAACGAGTCTTTCTATAATTATGTAATTATTGGATTTTTTCCTATAAAGAGTGTATATGTACAGTTCCCACATAATAACTGTTGTACAAAGAAATGAGTGAATCTAAATTCGACAAAGGAGAAAAAATGGTATAACTCGGAATCATTTGTGACAAGATGCTATTGGCTTTAATGTGATTTCTTGTGAAAAAGGTGTGACATACAGGCTTTGGCTGATGCCCCCTGCAGCAGACGACTTTGGAAAACATTATGAGCAATTTCACCTTTTGCCACAATGTTTTCAACTCTTCTCAACAATTCTATCTCCATCTTAAGCGATTTTCAACACTTTTGCCTGAATGTTTTCAAAGTTATCTGCTTCAGATTTTTTTTATGTGGGAATTTAGAGTTACCGTTTAACTGTTACGATATTTTAACAGTTACTGAAAACAATTGAGGAAGTATAACTTTTATGCAAGATCTTGAATTTTATAAGAAGAATTTTATATAAAGAGTTGAAAATAATTTATTGGAATAGGAGAAAGATTATTTCTCTGTTCGTCCAAAAGTATTTCCCACATTGTTTTAAAATGTTGTTTGTTGCTAAGACATCAAATAATGTGTTTATTAGGTAACCTTGAACCCTTTCATACATGCAGACGACTTTTGAAAACATTGTGTGGGAAAAAGGAGAAATTGTTCATTATGAGCAATAGTTCCCCTTTGCCATAATGTTTTCAACAGACGACTTTTGAAAACAATGTAACGAAAGGAGAATTTGCTCATTATGAGCAATTTCCCTTTTTGCCACAATTTTTTTCAAAACTTATATCTACGTTAATAGCGGTTTACAACATTTTTCCCTGAATGTTTTTAGAAGTTGTCTGCTGTAAATATGTTGTATGTGGAAAAGGGTTTAAATCAATTGGAACATTTATTTTCGGAAATTACTCATATTTTTTTCTGACCACGCACACATATTTTTACAGAAAAATACGAGCGAATTAACATTGGATGATGGGAATAAATGAAGTATGGATTCATTTGGTGACAAAATGCCATAGGCTTAATGTGATTTCTTGTCAATTCTTTGTGACTGACAGTGTCTTATGGGGCTTTAAACTAAATGTCAAGGATATTTTGCATAGGACATCGATCGTCTATATTTTTTCCTACACATTTAAGAATGTTCAAAACAAAAGTTCACAATTCATTGCTGACAAGATACTAAATTGATGAGATTTTATTTTTGTGAAATATATGTGACCATATTATACATATTTATTTTTTTCCATCGTAAAAAACACATTTGGAAGTGTCTGCGGCAAGCGACTTATGAAAACGTTGTGACAATTGTTTCCACCTGACCCTTTCCCACCTGCAGACGCATTTTAACGCAATAGCAGCATACGTACGTCTTTTGAAAATATTGTGGCCAAAGGTGAAAGTGCTCATGATGAGTAATTTCACCTTTGGCCACAACTTTTTAACAATTGAGCTATCTTTTATGGAGATTTTTCAGTTTTTAGCTCACCTAAACACTCCCCTGTGCTCATGCAAGGTGAGTTATTGTGATCGCCCTTTGTCTGGCGTCCGATGTGCGGTGTGCCTCAACATCTTCTCCTCAGTAACGAGTGGGTCAATTGGGATGAAACTTCACAGAAAGCATCCTCTCAATGACCTCACCAGTATTCCTTCAAATTTGTTGGGATCCATGCAGAATTATGGTTTCCATGGCAACGAAACGCAGATTTTTAATAATTTTGTAGAAAATTATTCTTGGGTGACCCTCAATCAGATTCCTTCAAGCCATGTTGATTGATTAAAAAAACATGGCTGCATGGGGGTGGGGCTATTTTGCCTTATATGGCTATAGTAAAAACTTAACAAATCTTCTCCCGGAAAGTTTCTGGCTGATTTTCATGTTGATTGGTCGAAAAACATGGCCACCGGGGAAAAAATCAGGTGAGCGATCCAGGGCCATCATGCCCCTCGTGTTTGTAACTATGTTTTCAAAGTTGTCTACTACAGATTTGTTGTATGTAGGAAAGGGTTAAAGTTAATTATTTTTTCATCAATGGGGATTTATCATATATTTGTTCAAATGTTTTCAGATTTCTTTCTTCTAGATCTGTATCTTGCATTAAGTTTGTAATTGTTAAGATTGTCATGCTTTCCTCAGATATATAATTATGCTTTGACAAAAATAATATCGAAAATGTCTATAAATGAATATATAATTATTTAAAAGTGTTGAAAACATTGTGGCAAAAGGAGATATTGCTCAAACGAGCAGTTTCTTCTTTTGCCACAATGTTTTCAAAAGTCATTATGCTGCAGAAAGCATCTGTATGTGGTAATTAAAGGCTATAATAATTAACTCTGTTCCAGGGAAAATGGTTAAATCATTCTAATTGCCAATCACTGCAACAGTTCTTGAATTATTAACTTTAAACCTTTCATATTAAATGCTTTCCTGTTAACCCTTTCCGTCATTCAGATTCATTTTGACTGATCTGTAGCATACAACTTTTTCATAATGAGCAACTTGAATCTTCTCCTTTTGCCACAATTGTTTCAATTCTATTTTATATTTAAACACACTCTTATTAACTTACACTGAAAGCAAATCTGCAGCAGATGACTTTGAAAAAAATGTACATATTTCACATAGGAATCATCAAGAAATATACAATGGAGAAATGGATTGGACTGAAAGCTCATAGCTTATTTTATGTCCTCTCCAATAAAGATTGTTTTACTGGAAGCACGGTGAATATAATAATACGTCAGACAATATCAGCTTACTTTAGCTGTATATGTTATCCCTTCCCTCATATAGACGCTTTCTGATGCCTCGATCTGCAACAGACTGCTTTTAAAAAAAAAAATAGTGACAAAAGAAGAAATATAATTTGCTCAAAACGAGCCAATTTCTCCTTTTGCCACAATGTTTTCCACTTTAAGTCATAGGTTATCCATTCAGTTATAGAGATTTTCTATTTTTTGACAATATATGTTGAAAGACGTCTGCTGCAGAATGATCGTATGAGGGAAAGCGTTATTCATACAAGAAAATAATAAATCCCGGTACCATGGCTGGGGTTCAAAAAACATCAGCTGCGTCATCATCAAAAAGCTTCTGTACAACACATCTGTAGCAGATTTCTCTATTTAGGAATGTAATATATTATTTATTAGTTGAATGCTGCCAAAGAAGAAATTGTTCATAAGTTGTTAATTGCTGAAGATGAAACAAAATGGGTCTGTACGCAGCATAGCAACAAAGTGTTTTGTTTGAAAATTAGGATTTTGATGGAAATGTTTCCCATGTCATAAAATATCTATTGAAGTTCTGTAGCAAGTATATCCATTTGTTAGAATATGAAAACTGTCTAAAGTATGTTCTTTGGGGACTTTTATGATGATTTAGTCTGCATTAGTGAGAGTGAAAAAGTAATAAATGTTCCCATCTTTTTTGGTCTCAATATATCACATGGTTCACTTTATGAGAAAAGGTTGTAATTCCATATGGTGGCAGGAAGTAGTTACAACTGTTTAACCATAAATCAATGATCTTGCATGAGGAATACTTGGCCAACCTCTTCAGTTTTCACAGTTAAACTTGAAAATTGAAAAGATATATGGATTTACTTTCGACAAAATCCATCAGAGGTATATGAGTTTGTAGAGTTATGTTCCTTGGACAATAGATTTACAATTCTAAGAATAATGCATTTCTGTAGGCTGCACTGGCTTGATATGACATGACACATTGTCCATCTTGCTTGACTATTTGCTTTGAACAGCTTATGATTAGTTCCCCTCTGTAATCACTGGGTCAATTTTGATAAAACTTTTAAGTTAGCATTCTCTCAATGTTCTAGCTGTCCTTAGAACTCCTTCAAAAGTTTTGGATCCATGCGGAATTCTGATATCCATGGCAAAGAAAAGAACACAACTTTGAAAAGTCTTCTCCTTTGAAACTATTTGGTAGACTTAAAAACAAAAATGATCGCTGCAGATCTTCAGCATGTTGGAATGGGTTTATAAAATATTCTTTCATGACAAATCTCCGTCACTATGGTCATAGACAATGTGAAATATCTGTGTCAAGGAAACCCATATAATTATGATTTGGAGAAAAGAAATAATTGATATTTAACACGTAAGTAGAGATGAAAGCAGAACTCCCTAGGGATATAGGGTATATTAAATCTTGAAAACAGAATCTGGTCTATCCTCTTTCCTCTTGCAGACACTTTCAAACTTATCTGCTGCAGATGATTTTTAACTTTTTCCCACATACAGACGCTTTTTTATGCCTCTGCTGCAGATGTCTTTTGAAAACAGTATACCAATTTCTCCTTTTGCCTAAATGGTTTTCAAACCATGTTTAGGTTTGTCTAGAGTTTTTCTTGTATAGAAATTATGTTAATTGATGTTTTGCCTAGAAGAGGGAAATAGTGTAAGTGATATGGGAAATATCATTTCCTGTCAATTAGCACCACATACCTAGCTAGCATTTTACTGAGACAGATGATCTTGAAAAAATATATTTAAAAAGAAGTGAACAATTTATATTTTTGAGAGTTTAATTATCAAATAGAGTTGGAAATATTTTTGCAAAAGGAGAACTTGCTCATTATGATGAATATATATATGTTTTCAAAAGTCATTTGCTGCAGCGAGTGACTGCAGAAAACGTCTATATGTAGGAAAGTGTTAACTCTTTCCCACTTGTAGACAGTCAATCTGATGCATCTGTAGCAGACGACTTTTGAAAATAGTGTGACAAAAGGAGAAATTGCTCATTATGAGCAATTTCTCCTTTTGCCACAACATTTTCAGCTCCTTCCAGCAATTACATTTTCATTTATAGAGAGTGTCCATTATGAGTGTTGCTTAGATGTTTTCAAAGTCCTCTGCTGCAGATTGTATGTATGTGGGAAAGTGTTGCATATCAACGATAATGGATATGATATGCTGTCGAGATATGTGCTGTAAAATTGAAATGATTATGATGCTGCAATCCACCATGGAATTAACCCTTTCCCTCATACAACAACTCTGCAGCAGATGACTTTGAAATCATCTGGGGCAAAATATGAATATAGAATATCTCTATAAATGATAGTTTAAATATTGAATAGAGTTGAAAATATTGTGGCAGAAGTAGAAATAGCTTGTTTTGAGCCATTTTATCTATTGCAATAATGTTTTCAAAAAGTCGCCTGCTGCGGAGGTGTCAGAAAGTGTCTGTCTATATGTGGGAAAGGGTTAAATTTGTTGATGTACTTGTATGTTAAACCTTTTCCACATACAGATGTTTTCTGACACCACTGTAGCAGACAAGTTCTGAAAGTATTGTATGGCAAAAGCTATAATTGCTCATAATTAGCAATTTTTAGCTCCACTGGCGAGCTTATGTCATGGCGAATTGTCCGTCGTGCGTGCGTCTGTTCATCCGTGCGTGCGTCTGTTCATCCGTGCGTGCGTCTGTGCATGCGTCCGTGCGTGCGTCCGTGCGTGCGTGCGTCTGTGCGTCCGTGCGTGCGTCTGTGCGTGCGTTAACTTTTTCCTTTAAACCACTTCTTCTCCCTAACCACTTGGCCAATTTGGTTGAAACTTCATAGGAAGCATCCTCTCAATGTCCTCTCTTAAATTCCTTCAAATTTGTTTGATCCATCCATAATTCTGGTTCCTTGGGTGACCCTTTATTAGATTCCTTCAAGAAATGTTGATTGGGCGAAAAACATGGCCGCCAGGGGGCGGGGCTATTTTGCCTTATATAGCTATAGTGAAAACTTAAAAAGTCTTCTTCTCCAAAAGTGTTCAGCCGATTTTCAAATAATTTTGTAGAAATGTTCCATGGGTGACCCTCTATCAGATTCCTTCAAGCCATGTTGATTGGTAAAAAAACATGGCCGTCACAGGGCGGGGCTATTTTGCCTATATGGCTAAAGAGAAAACTTAAAACTTAAAAAATCTTCTCCTCCAAAAGTGTCAGGCCGATTTTCAAATAATTTTGTAGAAATGTTCCTAGGCTTACCCTCTGTCAGATTCCTTCAAGCCATGTTGATTGGTTGAAAAATATGGCTGCCAGGGGGTGGGGCTATTTTACCTTATATGGCTATAGTGAAAACTTAAAATATCCTCTCCTCCGAAAGTGTCAGGCCGATTTTCAAATAATTTTGCAGAAACATTCCTTGGGTGACACTCTACAAGATTCCTTTAAGCCATGGTGGTTGGTAAAAAAAATAGCCACCAGGGGGCAGGGCTGTTTGGAGATTTTATTTTTGCCTTATGGCCGTGGAGCGATACTGGCCCTCTTGGGCCTCTTGTTCATTTTGCCACAATGTTTTCAACTTTTGGCAACAATATTTCTTTCATTTTTAGAGTGTCCATGTTTTTAACTATATGTTTTGAATCTTCCCCAGATTTGCTGTATGTGGGAACCGGTTACGATATTTTCCTCAAATTGACGCTTTCTTACGCCTCTGCAGCAGACGGTTTGTCGAAAACATAGTGACAAAAGAAGATATTGCTCAAAACAAGCAATTTCTTCTTTTGCCACAATGTTTTCCACTTTTAGTCATAGGTTATTCATTCAATTATTGAGATTTTTCTATTTTTTGACAAAATATGTTCAAAGTCGTCTGCTGCAGAAATGTTGTATGAGGGAAAGGGCTAAATGGTAACTGACATTCAAGACTCTTACCACCAGAAAAGATCCAGATCAAGCTATGCTAGCTAGGATCTTTCTTGTTTGTTAACCCTTTCCCACGTACAGACTCTTTCAGATATTTTTGAAGCAGACAAATTCTGTAAAAGCATTTTGGCAATGGGAGAAAGGATGAGTAATTTCTCTGTTTGCCACAATGTTTTCAACTTTATCCAATAAATGTTCTTTCATAAATATTGAGTCCCACATTTTAGCTGTGATCGCCTTTTGTCCGTCATGCGTCAACATCTTCTCCTCTGTAACCAATGGGTCATTTGGGATGAAACTTCACAGAAAACATCCTCTCACTGACCTGACCAGAATTTCTTCAAATGTGTGGGATCCATGCAGAATTCTGGTTTCCATGGCAACCAAACAATTTTATTTTTAAAATTCTTCTTCTCCCAAACTGGTTGAGTGATTTTCAAATAATTTTGTAGAAATGGTCTTTGGCTGACCCTCTATTGATTCCTTCAAGTCATGCTGATTGGTCAAAAAACATAGCTGCCAGTGAGCAGGGATTTTTTGCCGTATTTGGCTATAGTGGAAACTTAAACAATCTTCTCCTCCGAAATCATAAGGTCGATTTTCAAATAATTTTGAAGAAATGTTCCTTAGGTGATCCTCTTTCAGATTTCTTTAAGCCATGTTGATTGGTCAAAAACATGGCCACCAGGGGGCGCAGCTTCTTTGCTTTATATGGATATAGTGGAAAATTAACAAATCTTCTACTCCGAAAGTGTCTGGCCGCTTTTTAAATAAATTTGTAGAAATATGTTCCTCGGGTGACCTTCTGTCAGATTCCTTCAAGCCATGTTGAATGGTAAAAAGACATGGCCGCCAGGGGACGCGGCTTTTTTGCCTGATACAGCTATAGTGGAAAAGGGTTAAAAGCATGATTATGAAAGGAATCACCTTGTGACTAGTAGGATAACATGACCCTAAGGAATCATCATGCAGCAAAGGCATGTTTTATGTTGCCTTCCTTGCAGACTTATATTATATATCTTCTCCAGTGTCTGTTCAACCATCTCACTTACAATGCTTTTACTATATATACAAGAGAAAGTTGATGCAAGGCATCAATGTCGCCGGAAAAGACTGCATTGATTGATTTATGCATTCTTGACTTTCCTTAGTCTATTCAAACATTAGGCACGTTGAAATGAAAACATTTGCTTATAAATTATATACACATATCTATACATTAGGGTATCTATAAAAAATTAACGAAATGTGTACACATTTATCTTGGCTTAAATTTAATTTTGCTGTTGTTACTTATTTAAATAAAAGTATTCATTCATATAATTTCAATGTTTGTCAATCTTATTCGAATCACAAGGTAAATATCCTGGTATTGCTTTAAAGGGAGGTAATTTGAAGAAAACAAAAGTCTTCAAAAGGAGAAATATATCAGCATTACTTACCGTCTACAGTTTAAATTGTTCTATTGTTTGTGGATTTAAAAATGTTCTTTTTTTCTTATTTCTACATGTACAACGAAATATTGCGGCTTCTCTTTGACGCTTTGCGTCAAACATTCGTCTTGTACTTGTCTAAAATAAAATAATATCACTCGCTTTTTCATATCGAAATGCGCATGCGCGAAAATCGATGTTAAAGGTCACGAAACTACACAACAGAATAGGGTCTATATTTAGCTTAGAAACAGTTCCTACTTTAGATATTCATGGATTAACATTATTAAATGAATTCTACACAAATCAAGACATCTCTTTGAACATGAAAACAACATTTAGTAAGTTAAAATTGCTATTAAAAGGAGAATCCGAAATTGACCTCAATGATGACACATAAGAGTCTGCATTAGGGGGTGTTGGTTCACGTCTTGAAGGGACCACTTTTGTCTTCGTAAATAAGACAAAAAACTTAAATGCGAGTGAAATAAAAAAAACTGCAAACATTAAAAAATCGGAATATTTATTTCATTTTAGATGTGTCATTTATTAGTGTTCGTAAACAACCACAATTGTAATATGTTCAAATCATCTAGATTTGTTTCTTTCTAATAATAAGCCGCCCTCCCATGTGATTTCCGAAAAGCTATTAAAAATAGAAGTCGCGGGCTTCTGCCCGGCGACTAATAAAACTCTTGTTTGTTAACACTTTCCAAAATGCAATAATTTTGCAACAGACAACTTATTTGCACCAATGTGTTGAATCCCTATACATGAAGGTATCGAGGGCTTTGCGTGAAATGGTTGTAACTAAAAACCTAAATTTCCATTGTTTATCAAGAAAAATGATTTACGCTTATAAAGACTTAATGTCAAGGTGATTAACCTTGGTAAAAAAATACTGATTTTAGTAACAACCGTTTCATGCCACAATGTTTTCTTTAGTCATCTGCTGCAGAGGCGTCAGAAAGCATGTCTGTTTGTGGGAATGGGTTAAATGTGTATGTGTCTAATAAAATGAGAATTTCAATACTGAATGAAAGGAATCTACTTACGAACATTTAATTGCAGCAATGGCAATGAGTTTGATTGAATCAATATACTGTTATAACATTTAACAAAAACATGTGTTGTTAATTGCGTGAATGACGTTACAAAAGTGTTTTATATTGTAATTTGAAGGTGATGTACTTCCAGGTTGTGTTGTAAATTGTGTGAATGACGTTACAAAAATGTTGTAAATTGCGCGAATCACAATACAAAAGTGTTGTAAACTGTGTGAATGATGTTACAAAAGTGTTGTAAACTGTGTGAATGATGTTACAAATTTGTTGTAAATTGTGTGAATGATGTTACAAAAGGGTTGTAAACTGTGTGAATGATGTTACACAAGTGTTGTAAACTGTGTGAATGATGTTACAAATTTGTTGTAAATTGTGTGAATGATGTTACAAAAGGGTTGTAAATTGAGTGAATAATGTTACAAAAGGGTTGTAAACTGTGTGAATGATGTTACACAAGTGTTGTAAACTGTGTGAATGATGTTACTCTTGTAAACTGTGTGAATGATGTTACAAATTTGTTGTAAATTGTGTGAATGATGTTACAAAAGGGTTATAAACTGTGTTAATGATGTTACAAAAGTGTTGTAAACTGTGTGAATGATGTTACAAAAGTGTTGTACACTGTGTGAATGACGTTACAAAAGTGTTGTACACTGTGTGAATGACGTTACAAAAGTGTTGTAAATTGTGTGAATGATGTTACACTTGTAAACTGTGTGAATGTTGTTACAAAAGTGTTGTAAACTGTGTGAATGTTGTTACAAAAGTGTTGTAAACTGTGTGAATGATGTTACACTTGTAAACTGTGTGAATGACATAACAAAAGTGTTGTAAACTGTGTGAATGACATTACAAAAGTGTTGTAAACTGCGTGAATGACGTAACAAAAGTGTTGTAAACTGCGTGAATGACGTAACAAAAGTGAGGTAAACTGCGTGAATGACATTACAAAAGTGTTGTAAACTGTGTGAATGATGTTACAAAAGTGTTGTAAACTGTGTGAATGCATGATATTAAAAAGTGTTGTAAACTGTGTGAATGACATAACAAAAGTGTTGTAAACTGTGTGAATGACATTACAAAAGTGTTGTAAACTGTGTGAATGACGTAACAAAAGTGTTGTAAACTGCGTGAATGACGTAACAAAAGTGAGGTAAACTGCGTGAATGACATTACAAAAGTGTTGTAAACTGTGTGAATGATGTTACAAAAGTGTTGTAAACTGTGTGAATGATATTAAAAAGTGTTGTAAACTGTGTGAATGACGTTTCAAAAGTGTTGTAAACTGTGTGAATGATGTTACAAAAGTGTTGTAAACTGCGTGAATGATATTAAAAAGTGTTGTAAACTGTGTGAATGACGTTTCAAAAGTGTTGTAAACTGCGTGAATTATGTTACAAAAGTGTTGAAAATTGAATGAATGGTGTTACAAAAGTGTTGTAAATTGCGTGAATGACGTTACAAAAGTGTTATAAATTGTATGAACGATGTTACAAATTTGTTGTAAATTGTGTGAATGACTTTACAAAAGTGTTGTAAATTGCGTGAATGACGTTACAAAATTGTTGTAAACTTTGTGAATGACGCTGTGATATGACTGAATATTTTTTTGAAAGTGGCATTAAACCCCAATCAATCAAACGCTTTCTGATGCCTCTGTAGCAGGCCACTTTTGAAAACATTGTGATCATTGGAGAAATTTTGCAAAAAATCAAGAAGGTTGTTATCCACCCAGGCATGTTATAATCAACCTTGAAGTGAACATCATCTTCGAATTACAATAAACAACACTTTAACACTGATATAACTAATAAATAGACCAGTAGTGCTGGTATCTGTAACCCAGGCAACATTGATATAACTGGAGTATTGTTAAAAGTGGCATAAATTACTATACAAACAAACATGCAAAAATGTTTTCCTTCATACAGTCTGTGCTATATGCCTCAGTAGCAGATGTCTTTTTGTAAAAATGGGAGGAGAAATTGTCCCACAATGCTTTCAACTATTCACAAAATGTAACCTTTTATCCGCAATTGCCCCAGTCTTGGCACAACAGTTATGGCGGAGTGCTCAAAATGTAACCTTTTATCCGCAATTGCCCCAGTCTTGGCACAACAGGTATGAGCAAGTGCCCTTGCTCATGCACATTTCCTAGCCTAGTACTGATTTGTGTAACCCAGGGATCATGAATACGTCAACTGTTCCTTAATATAACTGAAATAATGTTGAAAACGGGGTTAAACCGCAATAAGATAAATTCATTCAATCAGGTAATCAGATAACCAATTTTGATCAAAACTGTATCAATACTTTGCTGCAAAGTTGGGAAAAGTGTTGATCTGTTTGTGGTGAGAAGCACCCATATAATTAAGTGATGCTTGATAAATGTCCTACAAATATTTGAATAATTGATTAAAGGATAATTAGAATTGAGCTTTTTCCACTGTAGCTAGATATGGTCTATTCAAGCTGTGTGAGGCAAAAATGTTTCCTATCATTTAAACCTTTCTCCCTACTTACAAAAAAGTGCAGCAGACTACTTCGAGAACATCTTGACAGAAATATTGAAAATCTCTAAAAAAGAAAGGGTTATCAGTAAGCATTACTCGGAACAACCAAACATTACCATGGATTCAGATCAGCCTCTATGTCAACTAAGTCGGTTTTTAGCTCTACTGGCCAAAGGCCAGAAGAGCTTATGCCGTGGTGTGGTGCCCGTCGTCCGAGCGTCCGTCCGTAAACATTTGCTTGTGAATGCGACAGTCTTCAGTTTTGATTGAATCTCAATCAAACTTATACAGTAGTTAGATATCCATGAGAGCTCGGTTCCTTTAGCAAACCAGCCAGATCCGCCCATGCAAGACTGGATTATGGCCCTTGAAATTGTCAAAATTGCTATAATAGAGCTTTTGAACACAATAGAAGCTCTATTTACTATCTGATCTTCACCAAACCTACACAGTAGTTAGGTATCCATGAGAGCTTGGTTCCTTTTGCAAACCAGCCAGATCCGGCCATGCAAGACTGGATTATGGCCCTTGAAATTGTCAGAATTGCTATAATAGAGCTTGTGAACGCGATAGTCTTCTGTTTTGATTGTATCTCCATCAAACTTATACAGTAGTTAGATATCCATAAGAGCTCGGTTCCTTTCGAAAACCAGCCAGATGTGCCCTTGCATGATTGGATTATGGCCCTTGAAATTGTTAAAATTGCTATAATAGAGCTTGTGAACACAATAGAGCCTCCATTTACTATTCAATTTTCACCAAACTTAGATCGTAGTTAAATATTGATGAGAGCTCTGTTCCTTTCGCAAACCACCCAGATCCGCCCATGCAAGACTGGATTATGGCCCTTGAAATTGTCAAAATTGCTATAATAGAGCTTGTGAACACAATAGAGGCTCCATTTATCATCTGATCTTCACCAAACTCAGATATTAGTTAAATATTGATGAGAGCTTGGTTCCTTTCGAAAACCAGCTAGATGTGCCCTTGCATGACTGGATTATGGCCCTTGAAATTGTCAAAATTACTATAATGCAGCTTGTGAACACAAAAGAGCCTCCATTTACTATCCGATCTTCACCATACATGCATGCTCTGGATTGAAAATGACCAAAGAACCATACCAGTAGAGCAAATGCCCTCTTGGGCCTCTTGTTGAATGTTAATTCCCTTTTACCTCCTAGTAATTGGAACAGTTTAAGATCACACTGACTGTTGTCACCCTGTTAACCCACATTCAGACGCTTTTTGACGCCTATGCATCAGGTGACTTTTGAAATCATTGCTCAAAACAAGCAATTTCTCCTTTTGTCACAATGTCACAAAGAGATATTCGATAGTTTTAACTAAATGTTTTCAAAGTCCTTTGCTGCAGATATCTTGTATATGGGAAAGGGTTAACTGGTTTACTTTTGATTATGATACATTTTCACTAAACCCCACCCCTCAGATGTTCCAATATGCCCCGAAGTTGATTCAACTTCTGTAATGTAAGTGTTATGCATAACTGCAGTATGGATTTCCGGCATAATGTTATTTTTGTGACTTAAAAGTGATGAAGAGTGATATTTAGCTTTGATAATTGAATTAACCTTGATGAAGATTCAGAAAAGATGTTGCAAACTAAGTCATCTTTAACCTACTGTTGCCATGGGTACAAAGACCTATATCACCTTAGTATTAACTGAATTTGAGTTTTAGTGATATTTTATTTCCTTAGGGTAGCTTTTTTCAGTACACATTTCTACCAATTGCTAGTTTATTTCCCTTAAGTATTTCTGTGACATTGAAACAAGTTTGTTCTAACCTATGTTGGCCATGGTGATTGAATCAGAAAATAACATGTTAGAAAGTGTTTAAATTGCAAAAACAGATTGCATACTTTTACTGCCCTGTATTAACTGCAAACAGGAAACTTATCAATAACTATTCCATCTTATGCTTAACCCTTTCCCTCATATAGACACTTTCTGACGCCTCTGCAGCAGATGGACTAAACGAGCAATTTCTTCTTTTGCCACAATGTTTTCAACTTTTGGTCATAGGTTAATTATCCATTCAATTATAGAGATTTTCATATTTTTTTTGACAAAAAATGTTGTATCAGGGAAAGGGTTAAAGTATTTACTGTTGTGCTTTAGAAAGAGAGAGAACACCTTACTCCCAAGGGGTTAGGTATTAAAGTATCAAAGTTGAAACCTTTAAACACTGAAACTTTAAGACTTCGTTGCAACCATATTTGTACCATATGATTGTCAAAGCACTACAGATTTATCTTGATGTAGTTATGTTCAGAGTTATCTCCCCTTTCAATTCAAATTCACTTATCTTCCAATATAGACTCTTTCCCAAATACAACAAATCTGCAGCAGATGAGAGAAAACATCTGGTTAAAAATATGGAAAAGATCCTTAATTTGAAATTTATTTATTTAACAATTGAATAGAGTTGAAAATGTTGTCGCAAAAGGAGAAATTGCTTGTTAATTTTTGTTATGAACAATTTCCTCTTCTGCCAAAATGTTTTCAAAAATCTTGTTAAAGAAGTTTTTGTGGGAAAGGGTCAATTGTGTCAATTTTTGTCCAGCATCTTGGGATTTATTTTATAGAAACAAACATTATAAGTGTCTGTCATAAATGACCAACAATTATTTTTTGTGCATTTGGACGCATCTTTAGCAGATGACTTTTGAAAACATTGTGCAAAACATTTGTACAATTTCACATTTTGCCCCAATTGTCTTTATCTTTAACCCTTTCCCTCATATAGATGCTTTCTGAAGCCTCTGCAGCAGACGGCTTTTTGAAAACATAGTTTAAAGAAGAAATTGCTCCAAATGAGCTATTTCTCCTGTTGACACAATGTTTTCCACTTTTAGTCATAGGTTATCCATTCAATTATAGAGATTTTCTATTTTTTGACAAAATATGTTCAAAGTCGTCTGCTGCAGAATTGTCGTATGAGGGAAAGGGTTAAAAGAGTTTGCATATTTTTGGTTGGATGATTATTGAGTGGTCTGTTGTCCATTGAAAGTGATAAATTTGATGAGAATAGATGTATGTCATAATTAAGTTTATATGGCAGCACAAAGGTCAAGAATAGGTTAAAAGTGGCATGTTATCCATTTCCAACATTGGCATATTGCAGCAGACTACTTTGAAAACATCTAGAATCAAAGTATAGAAAGTACTTAGACAGGTAACGAATTATTTTGAACATGTATTGTAAAATCAAATTTATGAATGCAATTGATCATGCTATTGCACAATTTAGTCTATTTTATTATTATTAATATTTTTGTCCAGAGATTTTTTTTATCAGTTGACAGTTTTAGTAAATGTAGCATTTCAACGGCGATGCGAGCGTTTAACATGCACACTAACTCTTTCACTGAGCTCTGCGTAAAGTCTGTCAAAACACCCATGGCATATTTGTGAGATTTACATTGTTAGTTCGATTTGTTTTCGTCACCAGGGGCGGATCCAGGATTTCGGCTTATATTATAACTATGTTTCATGTGAGTGAATTAATTATTATAAATCTATAATGTTTAAAAAATCGCATAAAATAAGAATTAAAAAAAAAAAAAAAGAACAGTTCCAATTGGGACTCGAACTCGCGTCCATAAATAGTCCATGCTTAGAAGTTCTACACGCTCTGCATTACACCACGGTACTTTGATACAACGTATGAGCGTTACTTTCGTATATATATTAAGCTAACTGAATGCGCGCGTATGTAAACCATGATCTATAATTAGAAAGCCCCTTTGATCATCGTTATCATGTTGGAAAAAGGAGAAACAACGGCGATGCGAGCGTTTAAAATGCACACTGACTATTTCACTGAGCTCTGCGTAGTGGCATATTTGTGAGATTAACATTGTTCTATACAGCGTGGGGTCGACTTCTAGTGAATGGGCATACGACTAAAATTCATACTCGTGCCTTATACGTACCTGCCGACAAATGAAATATATATGCGCGTACTGTTAATTTGATATTTTCTAGAAAATTGATTATCTATGATGATTCGATAGTATAATTATGACTTCACTGTATTGAAATAACACGTAGAAGTCATTTTAATATCGAAAAAATACTAGGACTATTTAGGTGCAGCGAATGTGTATTCTAAGCGGAAGTGTAGTTTAACCGTGACTTCCGGAAAAAAACACGATCGCGTTAACTGTATTATTTTTTGAGAAAAAATAATTTGTTAAAAAGTTATGGAAAATCTCTGAAAATGAAGGTATTTTTTGAGCAAGTTATCCTTTTGTCACAATGTTTTCAAAAGTCATCTGTTACAAGAAACAAAACATCTAGGTGAATATTATGTACAATCTCTATAAATGAAAATGTTATTACTGAAAAAAGATGAAAACATTGTTGTGACAAAAAGGAGAAATTCTGCTCATCGATGTTTTCAAAAGTCGTTTGCTGCAGATGTGTCGGACAGCATCTTTATGTGGGAAAGAGTTTTTCCATATTTTCTCCTAGATATTTCAAAAGTTGTCTGCTGCATATTCTGCATATTTATCATACTTTGGAAAGAGCTTAATGCATGGAAAATAGCTGACCCTTGCCCACATACAACAAATCTGTAACAGCCGACGACTTAAATGAAATTATTTTGACTTAAATTTGGAATATCTCTGTAAATGAAAATATAATTGATGCAAGAAGTTGTAAACATTGTGGCAAAAGCGGAAATTGCTCATCATGAACAATTTCTGCTTTTGTCACAATATTTTCAAAAATCATCTGCTAAAGATCGAGGAGTCAGAAAGTGTCTGTATTTGGGTAAGGGTTAAATTGGTTGGTACTATATACCGTTTGTGGATGATATGATCAAAGTCAATCCAAAAGTAACACTTAAGGATGATTTGATTTGGGAAACGGGTACGTCTTTAACAGTATTTTTGAGGTATTTCTTGTCATATAATTTGATTATCCATGTTTTCGCAGATAATTTGTTGACGAAGCAGGAGTATTGGTTTACCTTATTTAGTGACTATGGTTGATCCAATACTGTCCGTTATGGCTTCAAAGTGCTCAAGGCAATTATTTTATGCTCGTAAATCCTTATTTGACACCTTAACCCAATGTTGTGGGTACTCAACAGAATCGTCTCAATGAGACATTTGTCCTGAGTACCTATATATCATACCATGTTGTGTTTAATTTTGTAATAAGTGTGATTTTGTGAGGAAGATTATATAGGCCAAGTCCCTCGCTGTTTTTATCTCGGTTTTTACAGTTCATTTGGAAATTAACAAGTTAATTACTGAAACTCTAATATGTGTTCAGTTGTTAATCATTTAAATAATGGAATATTTAATTGGATTAATCCCTTGGGATTGATATACAGCGATGTTGTGATGTTGTGATTCTCTGTTATTTACGAAGGATATTATTACCAATGGTGTCGGAGAATAAGCATAAACGGTAAGTTTTTTTCTTGGATTATTTAAATCTTTCCCTCATATAGACGCTTTCTGATGCCTCTGCAGCAGGTGGCTTTTTGAAAACATGGTGACAAAGTTTTGAGCAATTTCTTCTTTTGTCACCATGTTTTCAACTCGATTCAATTATTGTACTTCCATTTTAAATTAAGGTGGTTTCAAAAAATAAATCGGGTTTGTTTTCAAAGTCGTCTCCTGCAGTTTGTTGTATATGGGAAAGGGTTAACTCTCTCCTTAGTATACTAGAAAATCTGCAGTATAGTGCTAAATATATGGTGATATCGCTGTAAATGAGAAAATAATTATTGAATAAGTTGAAAAACAATAAGACAAAAAGATAAATTTATCATTTATATGATCTAATATATATAGGAAGCAATTTATTTTTTGCCACAATATTTTCAAAATACCCCTGCTGTAGATGCATTTATTGGCATCTGCATGTGGGAAAGGGTTTAGCATATCAAATTTAGCTTTGTTTTGCTCACCTGAGCACAAAGTTTTGGGTGAGCTTTTAAATGTGATCATTCGGTGGTGTCGTAGTCAGTTTACATTTTCCTACAAACAACTTCTCTCCCTAAGGAAAAAGAAAGGATTTGTTTTAAAAATCATCTTGACAAAAAACAGGCCTCGAGCTTAGATATTAGTCTGTAGCATTGTCTTTTGGTCCTCTACCAAGATTGTTCTATATTTAGTGTAGAGCATCATCTTTTGGTCCTACCAAGACTGTTCTATAATAAGTTTGTAGCATTGTCTTTGGTCCTACCAAGATTGTTCTATATTTATATAGTGTGGAGCATCGTCTTTGGGTCCTCTACCAAGATTGTTCTATATTTAGTGTGGAGCATTGTCTTTTGGTCCTCTACCAAGATTGTTTGATATTTAGTGTGGAGCATCATCTTTTGGTCCTACCAAGATTGTTCTATAAAAAGTTTGTAGCATCGTATTTTGGTCCTACCAAGATTGTTCGATATTTAGTGTGGAGCATCGTCTTTTGGTCCTCTACCAAGATTGTTCTATATTTAGTGTGTAGTATCATCTTTTGGTCCTACCAAGATTGTTCTATAAAAAGTTTGTAGCATCGTATTTTGGTCCTACCAAGATTGTTCGATATTTAGTGTGGAGCATCGTCTTTTGGTCCTCTACCAAGATTGTTCTATATTTAGTGTGGAGCATCGTCTTTTGGTCCTCTACCAAGATTGTTCAAATTCTGTCCCTTGGCCTTAATCCTTTCCCTCATATGACAATTCTGCAGCAGACACCAACTTTGAATATACTTTGTCAAAAAATAGAAAATCTCTATAATTGAATGGATAACCTAAGGACTAAAAGTGGAAAACATTGTGGCAAAAGGAGAAATGGCTTGTTTTGAGCAATTTCTTCTTTTGTCACTTTGTTTTCAAAAAGCCGAGGCATCAGAAAGTTTCTATATGAGGGAAAGGGTTAAATTGTAACATCTTGAAAATTAAAAGTATATATTGTTTAAAACAGTGTAGAAATCTGTGTGCTCATAAAGATTAACTGCTGCTTTTCCCACAATCATTCAAACATCGACAGCTTCAGCAGTATTAAAAGTAATCTATATAAGGGATAGTTAAGGTCAGATAATATCCAGAAAAAAAAATGTCCTTGACTTGAACAATTACTCTTTTGTTTGCAGGAAATGGCTTTATTGTTCAAACAAACAGGTATCAAATTATTAATAACATTTATTCTGTACTAAGGTATTACATGGCTTTCTATCTAGCAGCATTGATTATAATCTATTTATTTAACCCATTTACACATACCGCCTCGGTGGTGTGGGCGTAGAGTGTCCGCCTCGTATGCAGGAGGTCACATGTTTGATCCCCGTCCGGTTGGTTCAAAGGCTTTAAAAACAGTATTAATGGCCGCCCTCCTCGGCACTCATGGTTGTGGAGTTTAGCATTACAACTGATTTGTTGGTGTCGGGATAAATGGACCAGTAGTACTCTGGTAACATACCCAGGGAACGTCGTGATATAATTGAAACGTTGTGGAAAGCAATAACTTAGCCTTGATAACGTAACTAAACTTTGGTCAACATTGCCTCTAGAGGCAGGGTTTTCATTTTTAACCGATTGCAGGTGGAAATCATCTGTTAAATTCATTTTAAAATTGGTTGTGTTTGTAGGAGTTAAAAAGAAAATAAAGGTGAACAGCCCACTTGACCCCTTTAATAGTATGTTGTTTTTGCAAGAAAATTGGTTCTTTCGTTGGAAAATGGAAACCCTGTAGAGGCCATAATTCTCATCCAATCTTCATAAACATTTATCAGTACTTTTGTCTCCATCAAATCTGGGTCTAATTCAAACGTGGGTCAAAAACTAAGTTAAATGTTAGAATAAACTTATGAACACTATAGACGTAAAAAGAAATCATCAAATCTTCATGAAAATTAATCAGAACATTTGTCTCCATCAAATCTCAAATTCGTAACTGGGTCAAGGGGGTAAAAACAAATAGGTCACCAGGTCAAATTTGATAACAACTTTATATACACTCTACAGGCCATATTTATATTCCAATCTGAATGAAAATAATCAGAACTATTTTCTCCATAAAATTTCAGTTCTAAACTTGGTCATTGGGGTTTTAAAATAGGTCACTAGGTCAAATTTTATAATAACTATAAATATTCTAGGCCTCATTTTTCATCCAATCTTTATTAAAAATTAATTTTGACTATACAATCTAAAGTCAAGTTCAAAACTGGGTCATGTAGGTCAAAAACTAGGTCACTAGGTCAAATTTGATAGTATAGCTATAAACACTGTAGAGGTCACATTTTTCCTCCGATCTCTATGAAAATTCATTGGAAGTTTTTTCTCCATCAAATCTCAGTTGTCAAGTACAAAACTAGGTCACTAGGTCAAATTTTAAAACTCTAGATGCCACATTTATCTTCCAATATTTATGACAAATCATCAGAACTTTCGTCTACATCAATCTCAGTCTAGTTCTAAACTGGCCTTTGCTGGGTCATTTGGGTCATAAACTAGGTCACTATGTCAAATTTAAGAATAACTTTTTGAACACTTTCTTGCCCTTTATCCAATCTTTATTACAAATCATCAGGACTTTTATCTCCATCAAATCTCAGTCAAGTTCCAAACTTGGTCATGGGGTCAAAAGTTAGGTCACTAGGTCAAATTTAATAGGAACTTTATTCACACTACAGAGGCCAGATTTTTATGTTTCATAGACATAACAGGTCTTTTGTGTCACCCTGCGTAGCATGGTAGGCACTTAGGGATTACTTTTTTTTTTGTCCAGCATCTGTCTGTAGTCACACTTTTTTGTCACGTTTTTAAATTCTACTCAAAGTATTACATTGAAACATCTGACAAATGTTATATCAATGTGTGTGATTGATTCACAAAAGAGGGATAATCCAAATATTTTTATATCAAAGATATTGCCCCTTTTCTGTCAAAAATTTGAATTTTCTGACAAGGCCCCGGCAGGTGACACATGCTCCGTGGAGCACTCCATTCTAGTTTTGCATATTGATACCATTTATTACGCCGTTTTCCAAGAAGGGCGAGACAACCTGAGACCAATAACTTGTATTAAAGTTCTTTTCAATCAGTTGAGTGATATAGAACCATGATGGCCCTCTTGTTTGTCTTGTTTTCTCCAAATTTAAATGGATTAGGAAGTCAGTTTAAAATAGATATACCCATGGAATGAACGTAAATTGATTTATATAATTGCTCAATAAAGAAATAAATATTCTCGTTTTCAAAATCTTTCTCTTTTACCCTTTACTGAACATCAATCTCTTAAAATGAAAAATTAATTATTGAATCCCCAGTTGAAAATTGTTTATTATAAGCAGTTCCTCCTTTTGCCACAATCTTTTAAAAACATCTCTACAGGTGGAAAAAAAGTAAAAGAAGTTAAACTTGTTGTTTGTTGTCAGTGTCTGTAAATAACCACAGCGATGTGACACTGATTACAGGTCACACCCCCCTCTCCAGGGAGAACGACACATCCTATTGATTTTCTATCCCCGCTGTCAGCGACAAGAATATATCTATATATACAGTCCTCATGACGGGACGGATGTGACAATCATACTTAATGATGTCAATTTGGTCTATATTATGCTTGGTGTCGGCATTGCCTGCTCCACGACAATGATTAACCTGACACATAACTGGTTGTATAATAATTATGGCTTTTGTACATGTATTTAGGATTATCATATCTCCTTTGAAAACATCTGAGAAATTTAAATTCATTTATCTTCTATCTTCTATTTAAATTGTTGGATTTCTGTTTCATATCATGCAACAAATCTGTAACAAATCTGTAACAGATTACTTTAGAAAAAAATGAGGCTATAATTTGGTAAATCTCTATAAATGAAAGTATAATCATTGAATAGAGTTCACATTGTGGCAAAAGGAGAAATTATCAACTGAGCATACAGAAAATGCCTATTAACCCTTTCCCTCATATAGGCGCTTTCTGACACCTCTGCAGCAGACGGCCTTTTGAAAACATAGTGACAAAAGAAGAAATTGCACAAAACGTGCAATTTCTCCTTTTGTCACAATGTTTTCCACTTATTGTCATAGGTTATCCATTCAATTATGGAGATTTTCTATGTTTTGACAAAATACGTTCAAAGTCGTCTGCTGCAGAATTGTCGTATGAGGGAAAGGGTTAATGAATGTATGTATTTTGTATAATAGTTTCCGCTCCTTGGCACTCAGGATTGTGGGGTAGGCATTTTGACTGATTCACTGGTGTCAGGAGAAATGGACCAGCAGTACTGGTAATTTACCCATGCAATGCTGTGATATAACTTAAACATTGTTAAAAACCCTTCCGTCATATCTATATACGCTTTCTAACGCCTCTGCAGCAGACAGCTTTTTGAAAACATAGTGACAAAAGAAGAAACTGCTCAAAACGAGCAATTTTCTCCTTTTACCACAATGTTTTCCACTTTTAGTCATAGGTTATATATCCGTTCAATTATAGAGATTTTCTATTTTTGAACAAAATATGTTCAAAGTTGTCTGCTGCAGAATTGTTGTATGAGGGAAAGGGTTAATGATGTAGATTATGAGAGTGCTTATTTCATGTCCAAACTCCTTATTTGATCCTTAACCCTTTCCACATACAGTACATTTCCAGCAGATGACTTTGAAAACATCTATAGGCATCAGTATGGAAACTTTCTATGAATGAAATAATATTATAATTATTGAAAAGAGTTGAAGACTTTGAGGCAAAAGGAGAAATTGCTTGTTTTGAGCAATTTGTTCTCTTGTCACAATGTTTTCAAAACTTCTCTTCTGGAAAGGTTAAATCCTAAGTTGTAGGTAGTTGAAAGGATCAGCTGATTCGTTTGAGTTCCTGCAACACAATATGTTTCGGTGGTTTAAAGAACTAAAATTCCCATGGGAAAAGTCTCTTCTTAATTTTGGTTCAGACAGAATATTTGGAGATAATAACAAGATGAAGCAGAATTTGTGACAACAATATTTACCTATATTTATGGCAATGAAGAAGTGACTATGACAGGCATCAGGCTGTTAACCATGGATAGACATCAACTTAGACAGAACAAAATGATTAACCCTTTCCCACACACAGACATTTTCATACACCGTTGCAGCAGACCTAAACTAAATCTGCAAGCTTAATTAACTCTTTCCCTCATACGACAATTCTGCAGCAGACGACTTTAAACGTATTTTGTCAAAACATAGAAAATCTCCATAATTGAATGGATAACCTATGACAAAAAGTGGAAAACATTGTGGCAAAAGGAGAAATTGCATGTTTTGTGCAATTTCTTCTTTTGTCACTATGTTTTCAAAAAGCTGTCTGCTGCAAAGGCGTCAGAAAGCGTCTATATGAGGGAAAGGGTTGATATTTCGGCAAGGTCACAGCAAGATTACCATGGCAGTCATATTAAGCTTGCGTCCAACTTATTTAAGCATGCAGTTAGAATGTGATTTGAACATTCACAATCTTACCTTTAGGCATGCACAACCTTCTTAAGATTGTGCTAGCTCTCAAGATTGCGCAACCATTGCAAAGTTAGTGCAAGGTTGAGCAAGGTAATTGCAAGATTTTGCAAGCATAGCATGCAATTGGAACAATTGCGTTCCAATTGCAATCTTAAAATACTTGTTTCATTCAAGCCTGCAACCATAACCCTTTCTCATACACAACAAATCTCCAGCAGTCAATCAGGAGAAAAATATTAAAGTGTCTATATATATGTGGAAAAAGGTTATTTTTGTGGAGATTTGGCAGATTTATATTATTAAACGCTGGAAAAGGTTAATATATAAGTTATCTCCACTAAACACACAAAATGTGGTATATAGGCTTGCAATTTGCAAAAGTATTAAAATATCGTATTTGGTTAAAGCTTTCACATCCTGGTAACGAGTTCTGAAATTTCAACTTGAGTAAAGATCCTATTTTTGTTGGAGAAGCAATTAGATTTTACAGCTTCCAGTCGGGAAATAATGTCCTTTTAGTTTTATTTTAACTTGCAAATGTTTTTCTTAGAAGAATCATTATACATAAAATAAATGACAATTTTATTTCTATTGTAATTGACAGTGGTGTTGTTTTTACCCTTTACTGGATACTGAGATAACCACCTCAGTGGTGTAGTGGTAAAGAGTCCGTGGCGGGAGTTCGTGGTTTCGATCTCCGGATGGGTCATACCAAAGACTTTAAAAATTATAGTAATGGGTGCTCAGGATAAGCAGACCAGTATTAATTGTAAATTACCCAGGAAACACTGTGAAATAACTCAAATAATTGTTGAAAGCGGCATAAAACACCAATCAATCAAATTAGATACTCAGACATTGGTGACATTTTGGCAGCAGAATGCATGTTACTTGGTAAATTACAAACTATGGGGATTTTAGTAGATTGACAGACTGAGGAGTTATAATTGTCTCTGTTATAGTGGCAGACTGAGGAGTTATAATTGTCTCTGTTATAGTGGCAGACTGAGGAGTTATAATTGTCTCTGTTATAGTGGCAGACTGAGGAGTTACAATTGTCTCTGTTATAGTGGGTGTAATGTGTCTTGAAAGCCAATGAGCCTTTCTGACGCCTCTGCGAGAGACGACTTTTGAAAAACATTGTGGCAAATGGTCTATGTGGAAAGGTAGCCAGCTGCCTGTGAAGAATGTTGTGTGGAATGCTGAAGCGTGAATTAAAGCCGGGAAACAAAATCATGTTAGTGAAGAGAGCACTGTGATAGGACGGAAATATCATTGAAAACAAAATTGGACAATTGGAATATTGTAGGAAAAACTGCTCACCAAGAGTATTTTCCCATTTTGCAAAAAGGTAACCAAATTGCAGCAGGTGTGTCAAAAGCGTCTGTATTAGGGAACGTTCTTAACCCTTTCCTAAATACAACAAATTATAGTGTCAAAAGCATCTGTATTAATAATAATAATAATAATAATAAATAATAATAATAATAATACTTTATTTTACGAGGGTAAACACAGTTAGTATACACTAATCTTCCCTGAGGCCCTCAGATACATCAAATGGAAAAGTAACATACAAACATGAATACAACAACTATGCTATTATGAGCATGAAGCAAAATTCATACAATTACGTCATTCATATACAAGAAACAACACTCAAGTAACTTTTTAAAGAACAAAAACAATGTCAATCATTTTTAGTTAAGTTAGCATGATTTAATAGATAATCCTTAATTTTTTCTTTAAATGTATTAAGGCTTGGAGTATTACGTATTGATTGTGGCAAACTATTCCATAAAATCGGACCAGAATAGCTAAATGATTTTTTGTATAGTTCTGTTTTCACTTTTGGAACCTTTAAATTGAGATTTGTAGCATTCCGAAGTGTATATGTGTTATTTTCAGAGACAAAATTAAATTTATTTACCAAGTATGATGGTGCATCTTTCTTCAAACTTTTAAACAGAAGAAGATATTTATGGTATTTAATTCTATCCTCAATTTTCATCCATCCTAGTTCTTTGAATAAGGGCCCAGATGGTGAAAGGGGGTCTTGGTCTAGTATTAATCTTACAGCCCTTTTTTGAAGTTTTAGTATTGGGGAATGTTCTTAACCCTTTCCTAAATACAACAAATTACAGCAGATGTGTCAAAAGGATCTGTATAAGGGAACGTTCTTAACCCTTTCCTAAATACAACAAATAATAGTGTCAAAAGCATCTGTATTAGGGAATGTTCTAAACCTTTTCCTAAATACAACATATTACAGTGTCAAAATCACTGTCTTAAACCTTTCCTAAATACAACAAATAACAGCAGATGTGTCAAAAGCATCTGTATTAGGGAACGTTCTGAAATCTTTCCTAAATACAGCAGATCTGTCAAAAGCATCTGTATAAGGGAACGTTCTGACTTTCCTAAATACAGCAGATTGTATCAAAATCATCTGTATTATGGAACGTTCTGAACCCTTTAATAAATACAACAAATTACAGCAGATTGTGTCAAAAGCATCTGTATTAGGGAACGTTCTGAACCCTTTCCTAAATACAGCAAATGTGTCAAAATCATCTGTATTAGGGAACATTCTAAACCCTTTCCTAAATACAACAAATTACAGCAGATTGTGTCAAAAGCATCTGTATTAGGGAACGTTCTGAACCCTTTCCTAAATACAGCAAATGTGTCAAAATCATCTGTATTAGGGAACATTCTAAACCCTTTCCTAAATACAACAAATTACAGCAGATTGTGTCAAAAGCATCTGTATTAGGGAACGTTCTGAACTCTTTCCTAAATACAGCAGATGTGTCAAAAGCATCTGTATTAGGGAACGTTCTGAACCCTTTCCTAAATACAGCAGATGTGTCAAAAGCATCTTTATTAGGGAACGTTCTGAACCCTTTAATAAATACAACAAATTAAAGCAGATTGTGTCAAAAGCATCTGTATTAGGGAATGTTCTTAACCCTTTCCTAAATACAGCAAAATTTAATGTGTCTAAATCATCTGTATTAGGGAACGTTCTGAACCCTTTCCTAAATATAACAAATTACAGCAAATTGTGTCAAAAGCAATTGTATTAGGGAACGTTCTTAACCCTTTCCTAAATACAACAAACTACAGTGTCAAAAGCATTATCTTAAACCTTTCCTAAATATAACAAATTACAGCAGATGTGTCAAAAGCATCTGTATTAGGGAACGTTCTGAACTCTTTTCTAAATACAGCAGATGTGTCAAAAGAACCCTTTCCTAAATACAGCAGATTGTCTCAAATGCATCTCTATTAGGGAATTTCTTAAACCTTTCCTAAAATACAACAAATTACAGCAGATGTGTCAAAAGCATCTGTATTAGGGAACGTTCTTAACGCTTTCCTAAAAACAACAAATTACAGCAGATTGTGTCAAAAGGATCTGTATTAGGGAACGTTCTGAACCCTTTAATAAATACAACAAATTACAGCAGATTGTGTCAAAAGCATCTGTATTAGGGAACGTTCTGAACCCTTTAATAAATACAACAAATTACAGCAGATTGTGTCAAAAGCATCTGTATTAGGGAACGTTCTTAACCCTTTCCTAAATACAAAAAATTGCAGCAGATTGTGTCAAAAGGATCTGTATTAGGGAACGTTCTGAACCCTTTAATAAATACAACAAATTACAGCAGATGACTGAAAACATATCTAGGAAAAATTAGATACAGTTGAAATAATGGAATAGAGTTGAAAGCATTTTAACAAAAGGAGCAATAAATGATCATTATTATCTATAAAAGGAATGAAACCAACATGAGGTAGTTTATAAGTTAACACTGACAAAGACTGATGATAATTTTCCCACATATAAACGTTTTCTGACGCCAATGCAGCAGACAACTTTGAAAACATTGTGGCAAAAGAAGAAATTGCTCATGATGAGAAATTTCTCCTTATTGCCACAATGTTTTCAACTCGATTCAATAATTAAAAATATCACTTATAGAAATATTTCCTATTTTTGTTGAGATGTTTTTAAAAGTAGTCTCCTGTAGCTTTGTTGTATCATGTATGTGGGAAAGGGTTAATAGAGAAAGACTGATGTGAGAATTAAGAGAGATTAGTTGCTTCTTATCAGGCAATTTTAACATGGACATGGCATTGTCCTTTAACCCTTTCCCTCATACAACAAATCAGCTAGCTGCAGCAGATGACTTTGAAAACAAACACAAACAAAAATTGAAACTCCTTTTAAATGAAGGTACAATACTTGATCCCTGGCTGGGCAATAACTTTTAGAATGGTAGTAACAGATTTCCCATCTTGCTTCTCAGGATTGTTGCGAAATAAAGACTGGCATCTTATTTCTGCGCAGTGGTAATTAACTAGGAATTATCTTGTAAAATTATCCACCAATACTGACATGTGTACTGTTGCATAACATGCAAGGATAGACTATATTATGCTGGTCTATTTCTGGAATATAACGACTGGGATCCTAGGCTAAAGTATTGCTTGGCACTCCAGGGCTTGGGACTGATAGGCCTGAGCTATGTGGTGTATAAAGTCTTTCATGGAACCAGCACCTGTGTTTGTCTTTCTATTAATTATGCCGTGATAGTATTATAATTCACTGCATGGTACGTGTCAGGATAAATGGACCAGTAGTACTGGTAACTTACCCAGAAAATGCCATTCACTGCATGGTACGTATCAGGATAAATGGACCAGTAGTACTGGTAACTTACCCAGAAAATGCCATTCACTGCATGGTACGTATCAGGATAAATGGACCAGTAGTACTGGTAACTTACCCAGAAAATGCCATTCACTGCATGGTACGTATCAGGATAAATGGACCAGTAGTACTGGTAACTTACCCAGAAAATGCCATTCACTGCATGATACGTGTCAGGATAAATGGACCAGTAGTACTGGTAACTTACCCAGAAAATGCCATTCACTGCATGGTACGTATCAGGATAAATGGACCAGTAGTACTGGTAACTTACCCAGGAAATGCCATTCACTGCATGGTACGTATCAGGATAAATGGACCAGTAGTACTGGTAACTTACCCAGGAAATGCCATGGTATAACTGACAAATTGTTGAAAGCTGCATTATAACAATTAATACCTTAATGAGGTAATCATTATCAGCTCTCATCAGCGTTCATGCACTTTCGGTTTCACATAACACACACTCATTATAATTATGAGCCATAATCACCAATTGCATACTGTTATCCAAAAGCTGATATGCAGACTTATTAACCTTCACCCTGACAATGTCAAATAACCCTTTCCCACATACAATAAATCTGCAGCAGACGACTTTGAAAACATAGTGACAAAAGTCTGAAAAATCTCCATAAAAGATAGCTTAATTGTTTAATAAAGTTGAAAACATTGTGGCCAAAGGAGAAATTGCTCATCATGGGCAAATTCACCTTTGGCCACAATGTTTTCAAAAGTCGTCTGCTGCTATTGCGTCAAAATGCTTCAGGGTTTTAAGGTAAAATTGACCACATTAAACTATTCCCACATACAGACGCTTCTACAGCAGACGACTTTGGAAAATATTGTGGCAAAAGGAGAAATTGCTCATAATTAATGAGCAGTTTCTCTATATTCCATAAAGTTTCCAAACTCAATTTTGCCTTTAACCCTTTCCCTCATACGACAATTCTGCAGCAGACGACTTTGAACATATTTTGTCAAAACATAGAAAATCTCCATAATTGAATGGATAACCTATGACAAAAAGTGGAAAACATTGTGGCAAAAGGAGAAATTGCACGTTTTGTGCAATTTCTTCTTTTGTCACTATGTTTTCAAAAAGCTGTCTGCTGCAGAGGCATCAGAAAGCGTCTATATGAGGGAAAGGGTTAACCTGCAATTTCAAAAAAGTCAGCTTCCGACTAGTTGTATGAGGGAAAGGGTTATTCCAGGCTCTTCCAAAAAGTGACAAGGGTGTACTTGATTGATGGCTCTCTATCAGGCAATTTGAACATGGACATGGCATTGTCATTTCAGCAGGATTAAAGGAAAACATAAACATAAAAACATGATGTACATTGTTAACCCTTTCCCTCATATAGACGCTTTCTTACGCCTCTGAAGCAGACGGCTAATGAAAATCTCTATAATTGAATGGATATGACTAAAAGTGGAAAACAGTGGGGCAAAAGGAGAAATTGCTCGTTCAGAAGTCTGCAGTCTGGCATCAGAAAGCGTCTGTTTGAGGGAAAGGGTTAACCATTTACTTTTTGTGTCACCTGCGTAGCATGGTAGGCACTTAAGGATTACTTTTTTTCTTGTCCGGCGTCTGTCTGTCTATCCGTCAGCATGAGAGAGTACTTGTGGGGTGCGTGTTTTTCTTAAAGCCCACCCACCACCCTTGTAAAGACACTTAGATCCACCCACCACCCTTGTAAAGACACTTAGATAAATATTTTTTTATTTTTTATAACGGGTATCTCATTTGCATATTAATGTTATTCATTCCGTAAAAGGGGGTTAATTACGGAATGAATTGCATACTTGTGGGGTGCACCCCACAAGTACTCTCCCATGAGTCCGTCTGTCTGTCCCTCGTCACACTTTTTCGTCACGTTTTCAAATTACTTTTTTTCTACTCAAAGGATTACATTGGAACTTTTTACAAATATTTATATCAATGCGTGTGATGGGTTCACAAAAGGGAGATAATCCAAATATTATTTATATCAAGAGTTATTGCCCCTTTTCTGTTAAAAATTAAAATTTTCTGACAAGGCCCTGGCAGGTGACACACGTGCTCCGGGGAGCACTCCATTCTAGTTATTCTGTGTTAACCCTTTCCCACATACAATAATAACTCAATAGAGTTGAAAACATAACGGCAAGAGGAGATTATTGCTGGTTTTGAGCATTTTCTCCTTTTGTCACATTGTGTTCAATACATGCAGTCTCCTGCTTCAGAGGCGTCAGAAATCATCTGTATATGTGGGAATGGGTTTAACCCTTTCCCTCATACGACAATTCTGCAGCAGACAACTTTGAACATTTTCTCAAAAAATAGAGAATCTCTATAATTGAAAGGATAACCTATGACTAAAAGTAGAAAACATTGTGGCAAAAGGAGCAATTGCAGAGGCATCAGAAAGCGTCTATATGAGGGAATGAGTTAAATGGTATTTAAACAAAGAATGCAAGTGGAAAATCTTTATAACATGTCAATAGAAGAGAGGAAAGACATCGGCCAACTTGATTAGGGACCCATGATGAGGAGACTTGATGAAATTTCCTCTGTAGTCCCTTGGACCGGTTACCCTTGTATTTAGTCTCTCGAGAAATGGCAAGTATTGGTTAGACTGGAACCCAGTCCCTAGCCCTTTCCCACATACAACACATATGCAGCAGACTACTTTGAAAACTTCTAGGCAAAAATATGGAAAATCTCGATGAGTGAAAATATGGTTAGTGAATATAGTTGAAATCATTCTGGCAATAGGAGAAATTGCTAAGAAGCTATTTCTCCTTTCGCCACATTAAATTTCTAAAGGTGTCTGCTTCATAGGCATCAATATGCGCATGCCAGTGGAAGACAGTGGTAGAGCATCAACATTTCTTACCAAAGGTCCCGGGTTCAAATCCTGTGATGAGCGGGTTCTACCTTTGGGATTTTTTCACACAAACGGTGCGAGTACTGGTTTATGTCTAAAGGAAGCAGACATCGAGCGTGTTTCACAATCAATGTACAATAAAAAAGTTTAAACTTATAATGCATATGCAAATGGGAAAGAGTTATAAAAGTGACAGTTTTAAATCGCCACAGAATTGGCCGGTATGCATACTTTCAATATCACCTGAATCCTGTATATTAACCTTTTCCCTCATATAGACGCTTTTTGACGCCTCTGCAGCAGACGGCTTTTTGAAAACATAGTGACAAAAGAAGAAACCGCACAAAACGTGCAATTTCTCCTTTTGCCACAATGTTTTCCACTTTTTGTCATAGGCTATGGAGATTTTCTATGTTTTGACAAAATACGTTCAAAGTCGTCTGCTGCAGAATTGACGTATGAGGGAAAGGGTTAATAAAGCATAGTGAAATAAAATAGAACTATATGTAGTTGCCAAATAAAAGACTACATAGACTACAATATATATGTTCGAAAAGGTAGCCGCTGTTTAAATTGCATTTGAAGAAATTGTTGTATTTATGTATAAACTGGTGCGTGGATGCCGTGATATGACTAAAGTGGCTGATGTGATATGAATTGTTATATTGTTGGAACATTTTAAAACCAAACTGAAGCCTGTCTAACTGTCTCCATGGAAATGTCCTGCACAATGTTACAACTTTTTTTATGGACATAATATAATTTTACCCTCATAATTGTCTTTTAATGCCAGTGCAACAAACAGAAGATGAAAACCATGTGTAGTCAGTGTCTTTTAGAAAAAGATCGGAAGTGTGACCATTGATGTCCCTCAGCTCCAGGAATCAGTTTTTTCGAACATGCATGCAGACACATTTTCATGTATCTGCAGCAGACAACTTTTGGAAACATTGTAGGAAAAAGACGAAGATAAATCCTGATATAAATGATTGTGAATAATTTTGCAGCAGACAACCACAGCCATTTCTCATAATTTTCAGTATGATATATAGATTTGGAAAATCTTAACATATATATATGTATGACACTGTTATTTTGAGAATAAAGAAAACAAAATCTCATATTTGCTAGTCTTTTGGAAAATTTTGCTTTATCACAAATAAACCCTTTCCCAACATGCAGACGCGATGCCTATATAACGTAGACGACTTTTAAAATCATTGTGTCATAAATTTGCCTTGCATGATGACTTAAAAATTATTCAATGATTATAATTCTTTCATTAATAGAGGTTTGTTTTCCTTAATGTTTTAAAAATGACAGTTACTGTAGATTTTTAGTTCTACTGGCCAAAGGCCAGAAGAGTTTATGAGATGGCATTGTGTCCGTCGTGCGTGCGTCCGTAAACAATTGCTTGTGAACGCGATAAAGTCTTCAGTTTTGATTGTATCTAAATCAAACTTATACTGTAGTTAGATATCCATGAGAGCTCGTTCCTTTTGCTAACCAGCCAGATCTGCCCATGCAAGACTGGATTATGGCCCTTGAAATTGTCGAAATTGCTATAATAGAGCTTGTGAACACAATAGAGGCTTCATTTATTATCTGATCTTCACCAAACTTAGATAGTGGTTAAATATTGATGAGAGCTTGGTTCCTTTTGCAAACCAGCCAGACCAGACAATGCAAGACTGGATTATGGCCCTTGAAATTGTCAAAATTGCTATAATAGAGCTTGTGAACACAATAGAGGCTCCATTTACCATCTGATCTTCACCAAACTTAGATAGTTAAGTTAAATATTGATGAAAGCTTGGTTCTTTTCGAAAACCAGCCAGATGTGCCCTTGCATGACTGGATTATGGCCCTTGAAATTGTCAAAATTGCTATAATACAGCTTGTGAACACAATAGAGCCTCCATTTACTATCCGATCTTCACCAAACTTAGATAGTAGTTAAATATTGATGAGAGCTCGGTTCTTTTCGCAAACCAGCCAGTTCAGCCCATGCAAGACTGGATTATGGCCCTTGAAATTGTCAAAATTGCTATAATACAGCTTGTGAACACAATATATATAGAGCTTCCATTTACTATACGATCTTCACCATGCATACATGCTCTGGATTGAAAATGACCAAAGAACCATGCCAGTAGAGCATAGGCTGATGAGGGCCTCCATGAGGGCCTCTTGTTTTTGTATGTTGGAAAGGGTTAATGATTTACCATATGGTTATGTTATGTTTTTAGAACAATTTTCTATTCAAACACAATATGATAAAACAAAATGGTGCAATGCATGCAGTGGTAGAGCATTTACCAAACTGTCATGATGCCCTAGCTGTTCAAATCCTGTGATGAGCGGGTTCTGCCTTTTGGAATTTTCCTTGAAAATAGTGTGAATACTGGTTAACCCTTTCCCTCATACAGACGCTTTCTGACGCCTCTGCAGCAGAGGGCTTTTTAAAAACATAGTGACAAAAGAAGAAATTGCTCAAAACGAGCAAATTTTCTCCTTTTGACACAATGTTTTCCACTTTTAGTCATAGGTTACCCCCTCAGTTATAGAGATTTTCCATTTTTTGACAAAATATGTTCAAAGTCGTCTGCTGCAGAATTGTTGTGTGAGGGAAAGAGTTAAATCTCCAGGAAGCAGATTTTGAGCATGATTGATAGAAACTGAAAACTAATGTTTTAGAATCCATATAAAATAAATAAGTTTAAACTAAAAGAAAAAATAAAGAAGCATAATAAAAAAAAAAATGGTTCTGAAAATCTGATATAGAGTTGAAAACCTAAGGTGGATTTTCTCAAATATAGAGCTTTCATTGTCTCCTTTTCCAACAATGTTTTCAAAGATTACCTTCTCCCGTATTTAGAGAAGTTTTCAGGGAGTTTAAGCTAACCATGGCAGCTAGCTATTGAGAATTCATGTCATCTTTTGCATTTGAGAATTCATTAAGGTATAACCAAATTATTTTGCCCCCCAATCAGTTTGACCCTTTCCCACATACAGCTGTTACAAATCTGCAGCAGATAATCCACTTTGATTCAGCATCGAGGCAAAACTAAAGAAAACCTCGGTATTTGATTATGATTTAATTAAATAAGATGAAAGGTTGCATGTGGCATTAAGGAACAATTGCACATTGCCAAAACGACTCCTTTAAAAATTGCAACAATGTTTTTTAAAGTCATCTGCTGCAGATGGTAGCATCTGCATGTGGTTAAGTGTGCAGCTAGGTTGTACAAATTGATTACAGCAGTCAGGATGTTTGTTGCTTTCCAATAGATTCAAGTAAATCAGATATAGCTTTTGATAAATGCGCCTTTTGCCACAAAGATTTCAACTCAAGTCTGTCAGACAATGCTACAGATTTGTTGAATGCAGGTATGGGTTTAACGACTTTTTATTAGACCTCGGAAACAATAAGACTCTATTTCAATCAATGACATATTTTGAAAATATTCCTCTCTGAATATATGTAATTCAATCGTCATAAGACATACTTTTAAAAGATAGATCAGTTTTATATGCTATATCCCTTTCCCTCATACAACAAATCTGCAGCAGACGACTTTGAAATTATCAAATTCAAAATATAGAAAAATCCTATAAATGATAGTATGATTATTGAATAGAATTGAAATCATCGTGTGAAATGGAGAAATTGCTCATCATGAGCAATTTATCCTTTTGCCACAATGATTTCAAAAGGCGTCTGTATGTAGGAAAGGGGTATACAACCTCGCCCTGACTGTATAGGACTTTGATACTTATTACATAATTCATGAAGAATAATGTCACATTTCTAGGGAAACTTGAGACGCTTTAGCTGTGCTATTATGGTTCCGTGACTGGATTAGTATCACTTTTTAGCTCACCTGAGCTTTGCTCAAGGTGAGTTATTGTGATTGCCTTTTGTCCGGCGTCCGTCGTGCGTCGTGCGTCGTCCGTCAACTTCTTCTCCTCAGTAACCAGTGGGTCAATTGGGATGAAACTTCACAGAAAGCATCCTCTCAATGACCTCACCAGATTTCCTTCAAATTTTTGGGATCCATGCAGAATTCTGGTTTCCATGGCAACGAAATGAAAAAAACTTCAAAATTCTTCTTCTCCCAAACTGGTTGGCAGATTTTCAAATAATTTTGTAGAAATGTTCCTTGGATGACCCTCTATCAGATTCCTTCAAGCCATGTTGATTGGTCGAAAAACATGGCCGCCAGGGGGGCGGGGCTATTTTGCCTTATAAGGCTATAGTGAAAACTTAAAAAAATCTTCTCCTCCGAAAGTGTAAGGCCGATTTTCAAATAATTTTGTAGAAATGTTCCTTGGGTGACCCTCTATCAGATTCCTTCAAGCCATGTTGATTGGTCGAAAAACATGGCCGCCAGGGGGGGGGCGGGCTATTTTGCCTTATATGGCTATAGTGCAAGCTTAAAATCTTCTCCACCAGAAGTGTCAGGCCGATTTTCAAATAATTTTGTAGAAATGTTCCTTGGGTGATCCTCTATCAGATTCCTTCAAGCCATGTTGATTGGTCAAAAAACATGGCCGCCAGGGGGCGGGGCTATTTTGCCTTTTATGGCTATAGTGAAAACTTAAAAAATCTTCTCCTCCATAAGTGTCAGGCCGATTTTCAAATAATTTTGTAGAAATGTTCCTTGGGTGACCCTCTATCAGATTCCTTCAAGCAATGTTGATTGGTCGAAAAACATGGCCGCCAGGGGGCGGGGGCTATTTTGCCTTATATGGCCAAAGTGAAAACTTAAAAAATCTTCAACATCTTCTCCCCAGTAACCAGTGGGTCAATTGGGATGAAACTTCACAGAAAGCATCCTCTCAATGACCTCACCAGAATTCCTTCAAATTTTTGGGATCCATGCAGAATTCTGGTTTCCATGGCAACAAAACGAAAAAAACTTCAAAATTCTTCATCTCCCAAACTGCTTGGCAGATTTTCAAATAATTTTGTAGAAATGTTCCTTGGATGACCCTCTACCAGATTCCTTCAAGCCATGTTGATTGGTCGAAAAACACGGCCGCCAGGGGGGCGGGGCTATTTTGCCTTATATGGCTATAGTGCAAACTTAAAAAATCTTCTCCTCCAAAAGTGTCAGTCCGATTTTCAAATAATTTTGTAGAAATGTTCCTTGGATGACCCACTTTCAGATTCCTTCAAGCCATGTTGATTGGTCAAAAAACATGGCTGCCAGTGGGCAGGGCTATTTTGCATTATATGGCTATAGTGAAAACTTAAAAAATCTTCTCCTCCAAAAGTATCTGGCCGATTTTCAAATAATTTTGTAGAAATGTTCCTAGGGTGACCCTCTATCAGATTCCTTCAAGCCAAGTTGATTGGTCGGAAACTATGGCTGCCAGGGGGCGGGGCTTATATAGCTAAAGTGAACAAAAAAAATAAAATCAGGTGAGCGATTCAAGGGCCATCATGGCCCTCTTGTTTACTTGGTTATCTATCTGATTATAGTGGACAGTTTGAAATAAGTATAAAGGGTCCTCTCCCCCCCCCCCCCCCCCCCCCTGCGAAAAAGATGTGATCCCTTTCCCACATTAAGAAAATCTAATGGTCTGTTCCCACATACAGACGCTTTCTGATGCCTCTGCAGCAGACTACTTTTGAAACACTGAAAGAGAACAAATTGCTCATATGATGATCAAATTCCCCTTTTGCCACAATATTTTCAACTTCTTGCATCAATTACATTTCCATTTACAGAGATATTTTTAGTCTTTAGTCTAAATAGTTCCAAAGAATGGGTGAACATTGTAATTGGCCGGATTGCTCTAGCAATTCCGGTCTATAGATTGGCGATGTCAGTCTGTCTGTCAACATTTTGGTTAAAGTTTCAGGTTGAGGCAAAATCTCAGCACTGGAAAGGGTTACAAACTTGAAACTTTGCCTGAAGGTAACCAGTAACAAGTTCTATTGATTTCTATGGTTACTTTGACCTTGACCTTGGTGTGTCGATTTTCAAGGTCAAATTGCCGACAATCCGGCTTTACCGTCTTCAGCGGTTTCTTGTTTTATAATACAGGGTGCTGGATAAGGGGCATAATATAGTTCTGAATTCTGATTTGACCCTTAACCCTTTCCCATTTGCAGACGCATTTGACGGAATAGCAGCAGACGACTTTTGAAAACATATCGGTCAAAAGCTGAAATTGCTCATGATGAGCAATTTCTCCTTTGGCCACAATGTTTTCAACTTTATTTAACAATTAAACTATCTTTTATGGAGATTTTTCAGGTTTTTGTCATCATGTTTTCAAAGTCGTGTGCTGGAGATTTGTTGTATCCCAGGCGAAAAACCATGGTATTCTTCAATGAAAAACCATGGTATTCCATGATATACCATCACTGTACAACCATGGTCTACCATTGAAAACCATGTTATGTTAAATGGCACCATAGTTTATAACCATGGTTGACCATGGTCATCAATATCCATGGTTAACCATTGAATACCATGGTTGACAATGGTCATTGATACCCATGGTAACCCATGAAATACCATGGTATTCCATGATATACCATCACTGTAAAACCATGGTCTACCATTGAAAACCATGTTATGTTAAATGGCACCATAGTTTATAACCATGGTTGACCAATTGTCATCAATATATATGGTTAACCATTGAATACCATGGTTGACAGTGGTCACTGATACCCATGGTAACCCATGAAATACCATGGTTGACCATGAGCTACCATGTTTTCTCATTGCCTGTAATGACATGGCTGAATACAATGGTAGAACATGGTTTACCATGAAAGACAATGGTTTACCATGAAAGACAATGGTTTACCGTGAATATATCAGTTGAAATACATTATAAATTGTTCACAATTACAAAATTAACTGAAAATGCCAGGGCCTGGAACTACCTTATAAGGCATAAAGTGTTCCAGAAAATAATCATGTTATAAGAGTTATCACCAAAGGTGATGAATTCCATTTTAAATCACTGAATAAACATTCATTAACATAAGTGCTTCCAAGCCAAGTTGAATACATTGCCATTTCTGAATGTATTTGTAAATCTTCATTTAATGTTTTTTCTATCTGCTTTAATCATTAGAATGAGAAGAAAAGTTATTTACAAATCACTATGTACATACTATTTGATGACAATCCATTATAACTGAGTGTTTTGTGAAAACATTGCCTGAATTTTAACATGTCACATTGTCATCCATTTTGAAAATTTAAAATCTAAACTTCCTGTTGTTGTTGTTGTTGCAATTATTAAATTGGTTCTAGAAGTGCTCTATAAGAGTCCTTAATAAATGTTGTAGTGATATATTTTTTAAACTTGGCTATTTATCAAACATTTATTTAGTCCAAATAATACCATTAATATTTAAAAAAAAAGTTGTTACAAAGTTCTTGCAGTGTACTGCAGAATAATTTCTACCATGGTAGACCATGGTTGACTATGACATGGCTAGAATTTATTACCATGGTTGACCATGGTTAATATCTTATTACCATGGTTGACCATGGCCAAATTTGATCATGACCATGGCTGACCATGGTTAATATTTGTGTCAATGGTTGACCATGGTCAACCATGGTAATTGACACGTAAAACCATGGAAAAACATGGCTGTTCATGGTAGTTCATGATCAATAATTAAATACCATGGTATCCATGGTCAACCATGGTGTTCATTTCGCCTGGGTTGTGGGAAAGGTTTAAACCCGATTTTGTGGTACTTAACACTTTCTCTACATACAAACACAATTTGTCACAACAGACGACATTCGAAAACATTGCCCCAGCCCGACCAACTTTCTTTCCGATGTTTGACAAAATTCAATGATACAATCATCATTCGTCTTTCACCAATGGGCTAACTATGTGGAAAAGCAGCCAGTTGCTTGGAAAAACTGTTGTGCGGAGTACTGATGTGAGAAAGACATGAAACACATTGATAGGACTGGTGAACTGGCCGCCATAAAATGACTGAAAATTTTCTTGGAAACGACGATAAACCCCAATCAATCAATTATTGAAATCATAGCAAAAGGATGCATTGTTCATAATGAGCAATGTGACCTTTAGCCACAATGTTTTCATCTGTATTCAAATAATCTTTAAGGTAATCTACTTAAAATTGTTGTATTTGGGAATGGGTTTAAAGAATCATGTCATTGATATGATTGTTTCGATTACAACTAAAGTTTGCGACAGGGATGTCATGGTGGAGTGTCCTTGCACAAGACACATTTCACTAGCCTAGTACTGATTTGTTAAACCTGGGATCATGAACAAGTGAATTGTCGCTGTGATATAACTCAGATAATGTTGAAAACTGCATAAAAAAATGGGTCTCATTTGTGAATTCTCAATATGGTGGAAGTAGTTGGTTACAGAGTTGTCAAAATGTTTTGAGCTGCTCATAGGATGAAAACATTTGACAAAAATGAAAAAAAAATAAATAACGATGAAACTTGTCTCTAAGAAAAAAAATGCTGCCTTGACCAGGACTCGAATTTGGGTCGCCCATGTGACAGTTGATGGTTGTTACCACTAGACCACATCCACTTTCATATCAATTGGAGTTTATAGATATATTTATACGATTCATAGTATTTTCATGACTTCGTTTGTTGACAGCGTAGAAATACAATTTTAGCTCGGCTATTGTAAAAATAAGGAGGCTCCGGCATGGGCATCTGCGTTGGTTACAGTTTTTAGCTCTACTGGCCAAAGGCCAGAAAGGCTTATGTCGTGGCGATTTGTCCGTCGTCCGTGCGTGCGTGCGTCCGTCCGTCCGTAAACAATTTCTTGTTAACACGATACAGTCTTCACGTTTGATTGTATCTGAACCAAACTTATATAGTAGTTAGATATCCATGAGAGCTCGGTTCCTTTCGAAAACCAGCCAGATCTGCCCATGCATGACTGGATTATGGCCCTTGAAATGGTCAAAATTGCTATAAAAGAGCTTGTTAACATGATACAGTCTTCACTTTTGATTGTATCTCAACCAAACTTATACAGTAGTAAGATATCCATGAGAGCTCGGTTCCTTTCGTAAACCAGCCAGATCCGCCCATGCAAGACTGGATTATGGCCCTTGAAATTGTCCAAATTGCTATAATTGAGCATGTGAACACAATAGAGGCTCCATTTACTATCTGATCTTCAACAAACTTAGATAGTAGTTAAATATTGATGAGAGCTTGGTTCCTTTTGAAAACCAGCTAGATCCGCCCATGCAAGACTGGATTATGGCCCATGAAATTGTAAAAATTGCTATAATACAGCTTATGAACACAAAAGAGCCTCCATTTACTATCCGATCTTCACCATACATACATGCTCTGGATTGAAAATGACCAAAGAACCATACCAGTAGAGCATAGGCCCTCATGGGCCTCTTGTTTACAAATACTAAAATCATCTATACCTTCAAACATATTTACTTCCAACTTGGCATATTTGTTTCTAATGACAATATAGACAACTGCAGCAAGTCACATAACTCTGTCAACGATATGTTTAGAGTAATGCCCCTTTTTATACTAAGATTTAAGACTCTCTGCACCCATCTTTTCATGCAGTAATGGAGAGCTACTGTAGATAGAGATATTTGAAGTAAATCATTGCTGATATTGTAATAAGACTTATACAATACGGACTGATTCCAGTCTAGATTTCGAAGGGTGTCTTCTTAAGGAATCCGCTGTGGTCGAGTGGTTAGCGTCGGGGATTTCGAAACCGGGTGTCCCGTGTTCGATCCCCAGTCGCGGCACTACGGTCATGGTGGAGTGCCCTTGGGCAAGGCACATTTTCTAGCCTAGTACTGGTTTGTTTACCCAGGGATCATGAATAATTAAATTTAAATGCGCGCTAAATGACCTTAGCTGTCGATGCGCCGTAAAACAATATACATTCATTCATTGTGTCTTCTTAAGCACAGTTGAAACTATATGTTTTAAACCTAAATTCCTACATACAACAAATCACAATAGCAAAAAAATAGCATTACAAACAATCTCTGCTTTTGCTACAATCTTTTAAAATTTGCTGCAGATGTGTCAAACTGTATCTGCATATTGGAAAGGGTCAATGTTGACCAATTGTGAGTGCATGTAGAAAATTACCTTGTATTTATTTAATTTCAGTATGGATGGGGCAGACTTGTGTTTTGAGATTGCAAGAAGAGCTTCGGCTGGATTTGTATACAGTGAAGCCGTGTCAAGGTAAGATTATTTTCATATTTAGAAATCATTTTTCAAAAAAAGTAAGAGATGCTCATAATTCCCTTTTTGTATGGCGTCTGCCTTGAATAGGTGACACAAAGGGATCACTTCTCCATCATCTCTCAATCTGTCTGTCATTAGTATCCCCTCATCATGAGGTTGTAAAGGATATAAAGGGATCTCTTCTTCATCATTTCTCAATCTGTCTGTCATTATTATCCCCTCATCATGAGGTTGTAAAGGATATAAAGGGATCTCTTCTTCATCATTTCTCAATCTGTCTGTCATTATTATCCCCTCATCATGAGGTTGACTCAATCTGTCTGTTGTCATTATTATCCCCTCATCATGAGGTTGTCAAGGATATAAAGGTATCTGCCTGTAGGTATGTGTCCCAACAATGTCATTTCTCTAGCGACTCCATTTCTTTTCACATTTTCATGAAACTTTACACACATGTTCATTAGTATTGCCTCTTGTATGAGTTCTCATTTCACTGACGAGGGTCAAGGTCTCGGGGACTATTATACATCTTTACAAAAGGACTTCATTGCTGTAGGGACTATTTCTTATCCGATGGTTATGAAATAATACACATGTTCACAATTATTCCCTCTTGTGCTTTGCATTTGTGTTTCAGCGACTTAGGTCGAAGGTCAAGGTCACTGAATATTTTAAGTCTGTACGTATGAAACAACAGCATCGCTCTAGCAACTTTATGTCTTATATGATTGTTATAGACTCAGAACGCACACGTTCACTATCATTGCCTCTTGCACAAGTTCATGCTTCACCGACCAAGGTCAAAGATCATGGTAACAGTGACTATATATGTCAGTTATGAAATGACATCATTGCTCTAGCTACTGTTATAACTGAACACAAATGTTCACCAGTATCCACTCATGTAAGAGTTTGCATTTCATCAACTAAGGTCAAAGGTCTAGGTCGGGATGACTATTATACATCTGTATGAAATGATTTCATCTCTCTAGCTACTTTGTTATCCCCTCGGTTACGAAGTAAGAGAGAAAGGGATATAGTAACGGGACCGTCCGTATGTATGTATGTGTGTCCTTCCGTAACAAACCTTGTCATCACTCTACACTAACCATTTCTTGACAGATCTTAACCAAACTTAATATAAAGTAAGTATATGGTAACATCTTGAAGCCTATTGATTTTCAAGGTCATAGGTCAAAGGTCAAGCCCAAAATTGGACTTGCAATATTTTCAGCTGTGGCAACCTTGTCACCACTCTACACTGACCATTACTTGACGGATGTTAACAAAACTTGGTATAAAGTTACTTTATGATAATATCTTGAAGCCTATTGATTTTCAAGGTCATAGGTCAAAGGTCAAGCCCAAAATTGGACTTGCAATATTTTCAGCTGTTGCAACCTTGTCACCACTCTACACTGACCATTACTTGACGGATTTTAACAAAACTTGGTATAAAGTTACTTTATGATAATATCTTGAAGCCTATTGATTTTCAAGGTCATAGGTCAAAGGTCAAGCTCAAAATTGGACTTACAATATTTTCAGCTGTGACAGCCTTGTCACCACTCTACACTCACCATTCCTTGACCGATCTTTATAAAACTTATTATACAGTTAGTTTATGATAATATTTGAAGCCTATTGATTTTCAAGGTCATAGGTCAAAGGTCAAGCCCAAAATTGCACTTACACTATTTTCAGCTGTGGCAACCTTGTCACCACTCTACACTGACCATTACTTGACAGATTTTAACCAAACTTGGTATACAGTTACTTTATGATAATAAGGTCATAGGTCAAAGGTCAAGCCCAAAATTGCACTTACACTATTTTCAGCTGTGGCAACATTGTCACCACTCTACACTGACCATTACTTGACAGATTTTAACCAAACTTGGTATACAGTTATTTTATGATAATATCTTGAAGTCTATTGATTTTCAAGGTCATAGGTCAAAGGTCAAACTCAAAATTGGACTTACAATATTTTCAGCTGTGGCAGCCTTGTCACAACTCTACACTGACCATTCATTGACCGATCTTAATACAACTTATTATACAGTTAGTTTATGATATGTCTTGAAGCCTATTGGTTTTCAAGGTCATAGGTCAAAGGTCATGCCCAAAATTGAACTTGATTGAACTTACAATATATCTCAGCTGTGGCAACCTTGTCACCACTCTACACTGACCATTCCTTGACAGATCTTATCCAAACTTGGCATACAGTTAGTTTGTGACAATATTTTGAAGCCTATTGATTCAAGGTCATAGGTCAAAGATCGAAGTCAAAAATTGGACTTAAATATTTAGATCACAAGAGAACTCAATGTGAAAATGGAAAGCCGAGGGGGATGCATCCGCTTTGCGGTGCCCTTGTTTTTTATCTGATTGTTATTAAACAATGTTCACAAGCATTGCCTGCATAAACTAAAAAGTCATCTGCTAAAAATGCAATGTGTCTGTATGTGGTATAGGGTTAATCTTTTTCCACATATCGACACTTTCCGATGCTTCTACAGCAGATAACTTTTGAAATCATTGTAGGGAAAGAAGAAATTGGCCATGAAGATCTATTTGTCACTTTGTCGCCACGGTTTCAACCCCATCTAAAATTAACTATTTCCCACTTAAATGTAATCTGCAGCAGACGACTTTAAAAACATCTCAATAAACATATGGAAATTCTCTATAAGTTAATGTATAAATATTGACTAGAGTTAAAAAAGGAGAAATTGCTACAATGTTTCTTAAAACTTGTTGCTGCAGAGACGTCAGAAAGTATCTTTATGTGGGACAGGGTTAAACTTTTATTTTTTAGAGGTTTTTCAATATTTTTTACTTACCTTCAAATGGCACTCAGTATTGTGGGGTAGGCATTAACCCTTTACAAATCTGCAGCAGACGACTTTAAGATCATCTTAACAAAATAATAGAATGTGTCTATAAATGAATGTAATATTACTGAAAGAAGTTGAAAACATTGTGACAAAAGGAGAAATTGCTAGTTTTCTTCTTTTGCCAGAATGTTTTCAAAAGTCGTCTGCTGCAGAGGCATCGGAAAGTGTCTATATGTGGAAAAGGGTTAAGACTAGGGTAGTTTACCCAGGAAAAGCTGTGATATAACTGAAAAAAAGCTGAAAGCGGCGTAGAACCCCATTAAAAAATATATATATAATTATATCTACATGTCTCAAAGTTGAATGGAGCAGATTTGTTGCATGTGAGATAGGGTTGATACACTTTCTTACAGTCATTACATGAGACAGATTCTAGAAGCCATACGATACTGCCATGCCAACAACATAATACATAGAGATCTCAAGCCACATTGTGTCCTGCTAGCAACATCTGAAAACTCGGCCCCAGTGAAAATTGGCGGGTTTGGAGTGGCTGTACAATTACCAGACAGTGGAACAATTTCAGGAGGTTGGTATTTAGTAGTGTTAGTAATAAGTGAGGGTAAAGGAGTCCTCTAAATCCTCGCCCAAATATGCAGCAGATGACCTTGAAAACATCTAGGTGAAAACAGAAAATCCTAAAACACAAATTATCCCCAAAAAAGATATTATTTTAATTGCAAACAAATTCTAGTCAAATAGGCTTTGTTAGTGTTAGACCACACATATTTTGAAACATCTGCAGCTGCGGCCTTTGAAAACATTGTCTTGTGCCTCTTCGTTTTCAACTCTATTCAGTAATATAAACTATACTTCAATTTATATGGAATTTCAGTATATTTGTCTGGGATGTTATGAATGTAATCTGCTGCAGATTTGTTGTATGTTGGAAAGGATTATAAAGCATTCTTTGTCCTAGGGTAGCCTTTAGTGACCCATATAGTCTCCTTTTTGTGTGTGTTTTTGCATGGCATAATTCACTTTAACCCTTTCCCTCATACGACAACTCTGCAGCAGACGACTTTGAACATATTTCGTCAAAACATAGAAAATCTCCATAGTTGAATGGATAACCTATGACAAAAAGTGGAAAACATTGTGGCAAAAGGAGAAATTGCACGTTTTGTGCAATTTCTTCTTTTGTCACTATGTTTTCAAAAAGCTGTCTGCTGCAGAGGCGTCAGAAAGCGTCCATATGAGGGAAAGGGTTAAGGATGTGTACATGATGGGGAAAAGGTTCAAGTTGGCATTTCTAAACAATGTAGGTTCAGACCAGTCTATACATCTATCAGAGCTCTAGATAAGGGGCAATTTTCACGTTCTAAAATCCTTATTTGACATTCAAACCCTATGTTGATCTGCATCTGCACTGTTTCTAAACGCCAACTTGTACCCGTTTCCATGGACTGGTTCCTATTTATTTGGACAATTTTCCCACATATTCTTTAATTATCCCCTTCAGAAAGAAGAAAGTTGGCAAGTGTTGGCATTATTTTTAGCTCACCTAAGCACGAAGTGCAAGGTGAGCTTTTGTGATCACTCACCGTCCGGCATCCGTCGTCGTCGTCGTCGTCGTCGTCAGCGTATGTTAACAGTTTCCTACAAATGACTTCTCCTACTAAACCAATGGACAGATTTCAAAATAACTAAACAGAAATGGTCCTTAGGTAGTCCTCTTTCAAAGTTGTTCAAAGAAATTAATTCCAAGTAAAACTTTGGTTGCTGCGGCATCAGAAAAGGGGAAAATTGCCAAATCTTAAAAAATCTTCTTGTCCAAAAGTACTGGCCCGATTTGAAAATTATTTTGCACAAATGTTCCTTGGGGTACCCTCTACCAAGATTGTTCAAATATTTCCGATCGGTTAAAAAACATGGCCGCCAGGGGGCGGAGCTTATTTTCCTTATATGTGCATTGTTAAAAGTTTAAAAATCTTCTTGTCCAAAAGTACTGGCCCGATTTGAAAATTATTTTGCACAAATGTTCCTTGGGACACTCTTTACCAAGATTGTTCAAATATTTCCAATCCGTTGAAAAACATGGCCGCCAGGGGGCGGAGCCTGTTTTCCTTATATGTGCATTGTTTAAACTTTGAAAAATCTTCTTGTCCAAAAGTACTGGGCCGATTTGAAAATAATTTTGCACAAATGTTCCTTAGTGCACTCTTTACCAAGATTGTTCAAATATTTTTGATCCGTTGAAAAACATGGCCGCCAGGAGGCGGAGCTTGTTTTCCTTATATGTGCATTGTTTAAACTTTGAAAAATCTTCTTGTCCAAAAGTACTGGGCTGATTTGAAAATAATTTTGCACAAATGTTCCTTAGTGCACCCTTTACCAAGATTGTTCAAATATTTTTGATCCGTTGAAAAACATGGCCGCCAGGAGGCGGAGCTTGTTTTCCTTATATGTGCATTGTTAAAACTTTAAAAATCTTCTTGTCCAAAAGTACTGGCCCAATTTGAAAATTATTTTGCACAAATGTTCCTTAGGGCACCCTTTACCAAGATTGTTCAAATATTTCCGATCCGTTGAAAAGCATGGCCGCCAGGGGGCGGAGCTAGTTTTCCTTATATGTGCATTGTTAAAACTTTAAAAATCTTCTTGTCCAAAAGAACTGGCCTGATTTAAAAATTATTTTGCACAAATGTTCCTTGGGGCACCCTTTACCAAGATTGTACAAATATTTCCAATCCGTTGAAAAACATGGCGGCCAGGGGGGGGAGCTTGTTTTCCTTATATGTGCATTGTTAAAACTTTAAAAATCTTCTTGTCCAAAAGTACTGGCCTGATTTAAAAATTATTTTGCACAAATGTTCCTTTGGGCACCCTTTACGAAGATTGTTCAAATATTTTTGATCCGTTGAAAAACATGGCCGCCAGGGGTGGGAGCTTGTTTTTCCTTATATGTGCATTGTTAAAACTTTAAAAATCTTCTTGTCCAAAAGTATTGGCCTAAAAAGAGTAAAAACTTTGAAAACTATTGAAGTTCTATTAAATCAGGTGAGCGATATAGGGCCATCATGGCCCTCTTGTTCTTGTTTAACCTTTTCCCTCAAATAGACGCTTTCTGACGCCTATGCAGCAGACGGCTTTTTGAAAACATAGTGACAAAAGAAGAAATTGCACAAAACGTGCAATTTCTGCTTTTGTCATCATGTTTTCAACTCTATATTAATGAACTTTCATTTAAAATGGTAGTTTCCAAATTTGTTCGGGTAAGTTTTCAAAGTCGTCTGCTGCAGAGTTGTTGCATTGTGGGAAATGGTTAAAGACTCCTCACAAGACATGTTCACAAACTTGGTGAAATATGCAATTGACATCTAGATGTTGTAAAGCAATAAATGTTGTTCGAGTTTTGGGTCATTTTGCATTCATACTATTGATTCATTTACTTTGGCACTGTTTTGAAAACTGGTTAATTTTTTTAAATTCCCGAAAGAGTACTTCTATCGACCACCATTATCCTAAAATTCTATTCTTTTGAAGCACGGGGTGAATTTGATTTTTTGGCTTCGAAAGAATGTTGTGTAAGTACTGGTGTGGGAAAGCCAGGAAAACATGGGTAGGTGCACTGACCGCCGTGATATGACCAAAGCTGTTGAAAGCGGCGTTAAACTCCAAACAAACAAATGAATTTGATTTGTAGTTTTTTTTTCATTTCTCAAGATTTTTGAACATCTTAAATGAACATAATTATGATGTTATGGATAAACTGTGTTCTGCTAATTAGATAACATACATTAACCCTTTCCCTCATACGACAATTTTGCAGCAGACGACATTGAACATATTTTATCCAGAAATAGAAAATCTCTTTAACTGAATGGATAACCTATGACAAAAAGTGGAAAACATTGTGGCAAAAGGAGAAATTGCATGTTTTGTGCAATTTCTTCTTGTGTCACTATGTTTTCAAAAAGCTGTCTGCTGCAGAGGCGTCAGAAAGCGTCTATATGAGGGAAAGGGTTAATAACTGGTACTTATAAGTATTTTTCAAGTACCCTGTTTTCCTGTTATAAATAAGCAGTGTTATATTGTTATATGATATTGAATTGAGAACTATGCTCTAGTGGTAGAGCTTTACCGTTTCCCACATGTAGACTCATTTTGATGCCTCTTTTGCCACAATATTTTTTCATGTCCGATAGTTAAAATGTTACCCAGATGATTTGGGGTTCTTGCCCTGACTGGCTGATTCTAAAAGCTTTTTAGCTCACCCTGTGTTCCTCGTCCGTCATAGCTAGCATCCCTTTACATCATATATATGCTTTCTGACGCCTCTGCAGCAGACGACTTTTGAAAACATTGTGGCAAAAGGAGAAATTGCTCATAATGATCAATATCTCCTTTTGCCACAATGTTTTCAAATCTATTCAATAATAAAACTATTAATTATAGAGATATATTTTATTTTTGTCAGTATGTTTTCAAGTCGTCTGCTGCATATCTGTTGTATGTGGGAAAGAGTTAAGTCACATTTGCAAATTACAACCAAACTTCATAAGCAATGTTCCTTTGGTGGTCCTCTTTAAAAGTGCTCAAAGAATTTAATTCTATGTGAACACTTTCCCTCATATAGATGCTTTCTGATGCAATTTCTCCTTTTGTCACCATGTTTTCATGTCGGTAGCGACGCAGGCTCTCAATCCAAGAGTTGTGAGTTCGAACCCCAGCTCGGCAAACATTCTTTCTGATGATTGATGAAAGTCAAATTGACAAGCGTCATTCGTCTTTCACAAATGGGCTTACATTACAGTCTATGTGGAAAAGCAGCCAGTGTGGAGTACTGGTATGAGAAAACCAGGACACATATAAGTAGGTAAACTAGCCGCCGTGATATGACTGAAAAATTGTTGAAAATGGCGTTAAACCCCAATCAATCAATCAATCAATCAATCAATTTATTTAAAGGGAGTACCCAAATTTGTTGGCGTATGTTTTCAAAGTCGTCTGCTGCAGACTTGTTGTATGTGGGAAAGGGTTAAACTGCTTTCTAGTGCATCCGATAGGAGGTTAAATGACAAAAGTTTACAAATCTTTTACTGAAACTGCTGGTCAGATTTCAAGACAAATTGTCAGAAAAGACTCTTCAAACATTGTTTAACCCTTTCCCTCATACAACAATTTTGCAGCAGATGGCTTTGAACATATTTTGTTAAAAAATGGAAAATCTCTTTAATTGAATGGATATTTACCCATCTGTAGCTTTTCCGGGGACTCTTAACAGAAAATACAAAAATACACGGAAAATACAGGGAAACCATGGAATAACCATGGAAAATCCATGGACAAAACCATGGAATTTAATGATAAGATGCAGAAACACTGGAAATGGTCCGAATACTCCGGGGTCCACGGAACCATTCCAGGGTGTTCACAGAACCGTTCCGGGTTGTCCATGGAATTTCCGGGTTTTCCTCTTAAATGTGCTGGAGTTTCCATGGAAAGTGTCAGATTATTCCAAATTATCCCTGGAAAGTTGTCCGAATACTCCGGGGATTTTCCGTGGATTTTTGTTTTAAGTCCCCGGAAAAGCTACAGCCGGGTACCTATGACTAAAAGTGGAAAACATTGTGGCAAAAGGAGAAATTGCTCGTTTTGAGCAATTTCTTCTTTTGTCACTATGTTTTCAAAAAAGCTGTCTGCTGCAGAGGCGTCAGAAAGCGTCTATATGAGGGAAAGGGTTAAAGAGACGTAAAGAAACAAACAAACAAACAACATACTCAGTTGAGTGATCACATGACCCTATTGTTTAACTCCTTTCCCACATACATCAAGTCTGCAGCAGACATCTTTGAAAACATCTAAACAAAATATGTTCAAAGTCGTCTGCTGCAGAATTGTCATATGAGGGAAAGGGTTTAGATAGTATTTAAGGCTTCCCTGCTTGGTTGGCAGGGTTGCATGTATAGTTGGCATCTTGATAACTGTGTGGGTTTTTTCCCCAACCGAGGTTAACCTTTTCCCTCATACGACAATTCTGCAGCAGACGACTTTGAACATATTTTGTCAAAAAATAGAAAATCTCTATAATTGAATGGATAACCTTTATAAAAGTGGAAAACATTGTGGCAAAAGGAGAAATTGCTCGTTTTGAGCAATTTCTTATTTTGTCACGTTATGTTTTCAAAAAGCCGTCTGCTGCAGAGGCGTCAGAAAGCGTCTATATGAGGGAAAGGGTTAATTGTTGAATATGTAGATATGTTTTTAGTTGTGTGTATGTTGCATGTTGTCATGTTCCAGATGTTGTCATTAAACCTGATGTTGATCACATGATTGACCTCCGTAAAGATGGTGTTGGTAAGAATTATGGATACCTAAGCTTTTAATAGAACTGACTGCTTAACCCAAAGGTCCAGATAAGGAGGGTTTTGCAGCTCTTTTCCCACCCATATCTCTCTTATTATCCAACTAAATCCTATGGTGTAGGTACTCAAAAGAATTGTGTCATTGAGACGATTCTTTTGTGTACACATAACATAGGGGGTAGCGGATAAAATAAGGATTTTAGAACAAGCAAAACACTCCTTATCGAGAGCCTTGGCTTAAACACTTTTTTGCATGTGGAGGTTGCAATGTTGAAAGCTAAGAACTAACTGTAGAGGGGTCATTTTCTGACCCTGTGATGTCAAAAAGTCAAAGTTTATTCTTTAGCACAATGTTAAGTTGACTTTTTACATGCCAGGAAAATCTTACCTCTGGCATGGAAATTTCTTGAAATATTTTTTCTATTAGTTAGTAGGGACTAAGTCTCAAACCTTTCCCTCATGCATTTTGACACATCTGCACCAGAAATCTTTTGAAAATATCGTAGCAAAAGGAGAAATTCCTCATGATGAACAATTTCTCCTTTTGCCACAATGTTTTCAACTCTGATCACTTAACCTTATTCTTGCTAAGCTGTTTTCAAAGTTGTTTCGCTGCAGATTTAATATAAGTGGGAAAGTGCAGTTTAGACATAATGGTTTTGTACTCTTTGAAATTGAAAGTGTTAGTAGAAAAGATGCAATGGCATCAAAAGCTGAAATGGCTTATCAGATAATGGGTTATGGGAAGGAACCTCCTAATATGATTTGTTGATTTTTTTCTTTGAGGCTTTTATATAACTAACATGCATGCTAACTACCCTGTTATTTATTCTCGAAATAAAACAGAATATTGTGACCACTTTGATAACATTCATGAAAATTATGGCAGATACTCATTCATGCATGGCCCAGTCTTTGCGACAGTCGTCAGTCCTTGAGTCCTGACTGACAAAAATTTGTTTGGACACATTTTCATGCAATAATTGGTTGAACAAAGAAGGAAATAGATGAAAACTGATCTTTCGGACTGACATTTTTAAAAAGATTTTGTGAAGTCTGATGGCCACATACTTATTTTATGCAGTTGAAAACATTTTGGCAAAAGAATCTTCAAGAGCAATTTCTCCTATTTCTACAATTTGTATTCAAAAATCGTCTGCTGCAGATGAATAAAAAAAACCGATATATATAAATATTATGGCTACATGCAAAATGGTTGTAACTCTATATAGTGAATCAAGGTGAGGTTACACTCATTTTGTATTAACCATCCCTTTCCAACATAAAACTCAGTAGCTCAGTCGGTAGCAACACTGGCTGTCAATGCAAGTGTTGTGAGTTCAAATCCCCATCTCGGCCAACATTCTTTCTGACATTTTATAAAAGACAATGCGACAAGTGTCATTCGTCTTCCACCAATGGGCAAACAGGCTATGTGGAAAAGCAGCCAGTTGCTTGGGAAGTTTGTTGTGTGAATTACTGGTGTGGGGATGCCAGGAAGGAAACACACGAGTAGGTGAACCGGCCACCGTGATATGATTTTTTTTTTTTTGAAAACGTCGTTAAACCCCAAATCAATCAAACCAACATACAACAATTTTTCAGCTAACACTTAAGTAAACATTGAGCCAAATATATTGAAAGAACAATTATTGATTAAAGTTGAAAACATTTTGCCAGTAGCAGAAATTGCTCATTATAAGCAACTTCAACCTTTGCCACAATGTTATCATGCTGCAGAAGGATCAGAAAGTGTCTGTATGTGGGTAAGGGTTTAGCCGCAACACTATATCAAAAGTAGTTTGTATTCAGAGAAAGAATTCCGCTGTTGTCGAGTGGTTAGCGTCAGGGATTTCTAAACCGGGTGTCCCGGGTTCGATCCCCAGTCGCGGCACCTCAGTCATGGTGGAGTGCCCATGGGCAAGGCATTTTTTCTAGTCTAGTAAATAAATAAGTATTCAGAGAAAGGGTTAAGACCACAAACGTTCTGAGATTTTCACAGACAAATCTTCACAAGAACCATGTTGGTTAAAAGATATTAACACCAAAGGGAACACTTTTTTCTCGTTAATATGTGTTGCTTTATATGGAAACAGATTTCGTTAGCACCACAGAATATAATTACGTTGAACAGTGTGACTTTTCCATGCCTTTGGGGTGTCTGTTATTAGATTGGTGCAGTTTTTGGCATGTTGCAACAGCATTTATTCAGACTTTATTCTCTAAGATGAAGCTTTTTTCTTTTCCACATACAACAAATTTGCAGCAGACGACTTTGAACATATTTTGTCAGCAGATATAGAAAATCTCTATAATAGAATGGATAACCTATGACCAAAAGTGGAAAACATTGTGGCAAAAGGAGAAATTGCTCGTTTTGAGCAATTTCTTCTTTTGTCACTATGTTTTCAAAAAAACATCTGCTGCAGAGGCGTCAGAAAGCGTCTACATGAGGGAAAGAATTAAGAGTCTGCTGCTGCAGATTGGCCAGAATGTTTCTGCAAGTAGGAAAGGGTGAAGAAAATTTACATTAGATTTTTTCTGGATGTTCTATATTTTTTTCTCAGCACAGTTTTCAATGCAGTCTGTACTAACATTATGCTATACTATTTGACAATGTTTACTATTTTTCGATAGGCAACAGATCTGTAGGAAATGTTTTTTACCCTTTCCCTCATATAGATGCTTTCCGAAGCCTCTGCAGCGGACTGCTTTTTGAAAACATAGTGACAAAAGAAGAAATCGCTCAAAACAAGCAATTTCTCCTTTTCCCACAATGTTTTCCACTTTTAGTCATAGGTTATCCATTCAATAGAGATTTTCTATTTTTTGACAAAATATGTTGAAAGTCGTCTGCTGCAGAATTGTCGTATGAGGGAAAGGGTTAATTTAAGATAAAACCAAAGGTATTATGGACGGTTCTATTAATGTAGGAATAATTGTTGAATGAAGTGGATAACAATGTGGCAAACGTGATGAGCAGTTGCTCCTTCTGCCACAGTGTTTTCAAAAGTATTATGCTACAGATGTGTTGTCTACTTATATGTATGTGAGTTGCTTGTTTTAACCCTTCCCTCATACGACAATTCTGCAGCAGACGACTTTGAACATATTTTGTCAAATATTGGAAACTCTCTATAATGGAATGGATAACCTATGACTAAAAGTGAAAAACATTGTGACAAAAGGAGAAATTGCACGTTTTGTGCAATTTCTCCTTTTGTTACTATGTTTTCAAAAAGCCGTCTGCTGCAGAGGCGTCAGAAAGTGTCTATATGAGGGAAAGGGTTAAAACTGAGAATTAATACTAACTATATCTGATGTATTTTTGTAAAATGTATGCATGCATTATTGATAAGTGGTAATTTGTGATGTCACCATTTAACCCTTTCCGAACCTATAGACGTATTTTGACGCGTCTGCAGCACACAACTTTTGAAAACATCATGATGAAAGAAGAAATTGCTCAAGACGGGCAATTTCTCCTTTTGCCACAATGTTTTCAACTTTTTTCAGTAATTAAACCTACAATTATAGAGATTTCCATATTTTTTTAGTAGACATTTTCATTTTCAAAGTCGTCTGCTACAGATTTGCTGGATGTGGGAAAAGGTTAAAATTTATATATTATTTTACAGACATCAAAAATTATACATTCTGAGTAATATACCAACGTGTGCGTTGACTTGTATCAAATATGTACATGGCATGATGCTATCACTGTATCCAATGTATTTTGTAAATGTACACATTAATTATTCATGTCTTTATATTGATGTAACCATTTGATAGTTGAGCTGCGTCGGACGCTTTGGGGCCTTTTTGCATCTGTGTGCAGTAGAGACTTAAGTCAGCCTATGCATATGTGCAGTCTCACCACTTTTACTGTCACCTTGTATAGAGCCAAATGTAACTCTTGATGAAAAGATAGGAGTAATCTTTTCCCACATGCATCAAATCCGCAGCAGACAAAGTTGAAAATAATTTGGCAAACATATGAATATTCTCTTTAAATTAAAGACTAAGTATTGAAAGAGTTGAAAACATTTTGGCAATAGGTCAAATTGCTCGCAATGAGCAATTTCTCCTTTTGTCACAATGTTTTCAGAAGTTGTCTGCTGCAGATGTGTCAAAATGTGTCTTTTTGAGGGATTATATATTATAGTCCCACAGATGTTCTGTATGAGGGATTATATATTATAGACCCACAGATGTTCTGTATGAGGGGTTATATATTATAGTCCTGCAGATGTTCTGTTTTAGGGATTATATATTATAGACCCACAGATGTTCTGTATGAGGGATTATATATTATAGACCCACAGATGTTCTGTATGAGGGATTATATATTATAGACCCACAGATGTTCTGTGTGAGGGATGATATATTATGGTCCCACAGATGTTCTGCATGAGGGGTTATATATTATGGTCCCACAGATGTTCTGTATGAGGGGTTATATATTATGGTCCCACAGATGTTCTGTATGAGGGATTATAGTCTCACAGATGCTCTGTATGAGGGGTTATATATTATAGTCCTGCAGATGTTCTGTATGAGGGGTTATATATTATAGTCCTGCATATGTTCTGTATGAGGGATTATAGTCCCACAGATGCTCTGTATGAGGGATTATAGTCCCACAGATGTTCTGTATGAGGGATTATATATTATAGTCCTGCAGATGTTCTGTTTTAGGGATTATATATTATAGACCCACAGATTTCTGTATGAGGGATTATATATTATGGTCCCACAGATGTTCTGTATGAGGGGTTATATATTATAGTCCTGCAGATGTTCTGTATGAGGGATTATAGTCCCACAGATGCTCTGTATGAGGGATTATAGTCCCACAGATGTTCTGTATGAGGGATTATATATTATAGTCCTGCAGATGTTCTGTTTTAGGGATTATATATTATAGACCCACAGATGTTCTGTATGAGGGATTATATATTATGGTCCCACAGATGTTCTGTATGAGGGGTTATATATTATAGACCCACAGATGTTCTGTATGAGGGATTATATATTATAGTCCCACAGATGTTCTGTATAAGGGGTTATATATATTATAGTCCTGCAGATGTTCTGTTTTAGGGATTATATATTATAGACCCACAGATGTTCTGTATGAGGGGTTATATATTATAGACCCACAGATGTTCTGTATGAGGGATTATATATTATAGTCCCACAGATGTTCTGTATGAGGGATTATAGTCCCACAGATGTTCTGTATGAGGGGTTATATGTTATAGTCCTGCAGATGTTCTGTTTTAGGGATTATATATTATAGACCCACAGATGTTCTGTATGAGGGATTATATATTATAGTCCCACAGATGTTCTGTATGAGGGGTTATATGTTATAGTCCTGTAGATGTTCTGTTTTAGGGATTATATATTATAGACCCACAGATGTTCTGAATGAGGGATTATATATTATGGTCCCACAGATGTTCTGTATGAGGGGTTATATATTATAGTCCTGCAGATGTTCTGTATGAGGGATTATAGTCCCACAGATGCTCTGTATGAGGGATTATAGTCCCACAGATGTTCTGTATGAGGGATTATATATTATAGTCCTGCAGATGTTCTGTTTTAGGGATTATATATTATAGACCCACAGATGTTCTGTATGAGGGATTATTATATAGTATAGACCCACAGATGTTCTGTATGAGGGATTATATATTATAGTCCCACAGATGTTCTGTATGAGGGATTATAGTCCCACAGATGTTCTGTATGAGGGATTATATATTATAGTCCTGCAGATGTTCTGTTTTAGGGATTATATATTATAGACCCACAGATGTTCTGTATGAGGGATTGCAATAAGACCCTTAATCGACAGTTGCTGCTCTTTAAAAGGAATTCGCCGTGGTCGAGTGGTCAGCGTCGAAGATATGAAACCGGGTATCCCGGGTTTGATCCCTCATCACGGCACGAAGGTCATGGTCGAGTGCCCTTGGGCAAGGCACATATCCTGGCCTAGTACTGGTTTGTTTACACAGGGATCATGAATAAGTGAACTGTTGCCGTGATATAACTAAAATAATGTTGAAAGCGACGTTAAAAGCCTATAAAACATTTAAAAGATATTTTGCAGACTTCATTCTGAATCACAAACAAATGCTTTCTGATATGCTTTTATTATCTAAAATGAAGTTGTTGCTATGTCTGTCCATCTTTGATTAAAGTATTGACAGGCAACATAATGTCATTTTGAACACGATGGTCTGAGGGATTATTCCCCTTGAAAATGGTTAGATAGGGTTGGTGGAGTTATCTTTCTTTGAAGAAACCAGATGAATTGACTGAATTAATCATTTCACACTATCAACACATCTGCAGCAGACAAGCAAACATATGAGAGTATGAATATTGATGATTGATCATGAGCAATTTCTGCATTTTCACCATTGTTTCAAAAAGGTATTCTGCATTAAGGAAAATGTTCAGTGTTTTTTGCTATATTCTCAAACTCAAAGATATGAAGGATTCTCCTCACAGAAAGATTTCTTGTTAGATACCTAACTGAAATGGATGAAAAGTGTGTAAATTACAGTTAATATTTTTATCCCTTTCCCCTGCTTACTGTAGACTTGCAGCAGGAAACTTCAAAATTATCTACGGAAAAGTATAGTTAATTCCTCTAAATCATTTGGTATACATACAACTTGATGAAGGCCAAATGGCGGAAACGTTGTTAATCAGAAAATATTTTATGTTGAAGTTTGACTTCTTTACAATTTTTTCATATAAATGTTCAGAGTAATTGTTAAAAATAGTTGAAATTGAGCAATTTTGCTCATTGTCGCAATGTTTTCAACTCTAGTTTTAATAGTTTTAAGTCTTCTACTGCAAGTTTGTTGTACGTGGGAAAGGGGGGATTAGAAGATGGTTACATTTCACTTTCGTTTTATATTTCAGGCCGGATTGGTACCCCTCATTACATGGCTCCCGAAGTTGTACAAAGGCAGCCCTATGGGAAACCAGTGGATGTCTGGGGGTGTGGCGTCCTCATGTTTATACTGCTGTGTGGTTATCCCCCCTTTATGGGGACCAGGGAACGGCTTGTTGACCTTATTGTTCAGGGAAAATATATTGTAAGTTTTTATGTCCCTCCTTTCCCCAGATCTTTGACGTGGAAACACTGAGCATAAATCGTTTCCCTGCATATATTTTTGTTTAAAACTTTCCCACTTGTAGACAACACATCTTATGGAGAGAGTGCTCATAATGGAAATTACTTTTTTTGCCAAAATGTTTTTAACTCGATTCATTTATGACACTTTCATTAGTAGATTTTTAGCTCAACTATTCCAAGAATAAGGGGAGCTATTGTAGTCACCCCGGTGTCGCCGTCGCCATTGGTTAAAGTTTTAAACATACTCCTAGGCCGATGGTCTTTAAACTTTGTTTGGACATTCTTCATAGCAAGTTGGTGATGCCTATAGACTTTGGAGTCAATAGGTCAAAGGTCAAGGTCACTGTGACCTTCTATATGGAAACAGTTTATGTTAAAGTTTTCGTGCAAGCTAGCATGTACCCTTATAACGAACATACACTAATTAGGCCTGTGATCTTCAAGTTGGTTTTGCCTAGAGAGTTTGGAGTTACTATGTCAAAGTTCAAGGTCACTGTGACCTTTCTGTAAAGAAACAGTTAATGGTTAAAGTTTTTGTGAAAGATAGCATTTACCTGTATAACTTACATACGCCTAGGCCTAGGATCTTCTAACTTGGTATGGACATACATCATAGCAAGTTGGTGATGCCTAGATAGTTTGGAGTCAATAGGTCAAAGGTCAAGTTCACTGTGACCTTCAATACAGAAACATTCCTTGCTTTAAAACTACGGATTGCTTAGGCCTATGACCCTGAAACTTAGTTTGGGTAATGGTCATGATCAGCACTTGACTCAAACAGGTCATGGGATCATAAGGTCAAAGGTCAAGGTCCCTTTGACCTTTAACGAAAAAACCACTATTTTTTGCAATAGCTTTGAACTAGTTGCATATGGTGCAAATTGTTGCCCTATGCATGGTTAAAGGTTTGCGTGCAACTACATTAAGAGTCTATATCTTAGTAACTACTGGATGCATTCCATTGAAACGTTATACAACCCTTTCCAACCATCACACCTATGAAAATAATCAAGTTAAATAACTCTATCCTGCATATAATGCAAATTATCACCCTTTAAGACATTGTGGTTAATGTTTAGCATGCAACTACATTAGAGTCCTTTATCTCAGTTATCAAATAAGCGGTGGAATAGTCGAGCATGCTGTACTCCGACAACTCTTGTTTTATTTATTTTTTATTTTTGCTTAGTTGTTTTTAAAATCGTTTGCTGTAAATTTGGGTTTGATGGAATCAATAGTTAACCCTTTCCCTCATATAGATGCTTTCTGACGCCTCTGCAGCAGATGGCTTTTTGAAAACATAGTGACAAAAGAAGAAATTGCTAAAATGAGCAATTTCTCCTTTTGCCACAATGTTTTCCACTTTAAGTCATAGGTTATCCATTCAGTTATAGAGATTTTCTATTTTTTAGCAAAATATGTTCAGTGATCTGCTGCAGAATTGTTGTATGAGGGAAAGGGTTAATAATTGCTTATAATCATTCACCACCGTCCCCTTTGTGTTATGTTTAGTGCATATCCCTAGGGAGTGGGAGACAAGAGTTGGATCCCTGGTCATAGCAAAGGCTTTAAAAATGGTAGTAATGGCTGCCATCCTTGGCGCTCGGGGTTGTGGGGTGAGCATTACAACTGACCTGCTGGCAGGGCTCCGGTTTAGTGCCGGTTTAAATCGATTTTGAACTCGGCGGACCGTTTTCAATCTTAAAACTAGTAACTTAATCGGTCCAGGAATTTTTATAAATTAAAACTAATATAAAGTCGTTCCAGGAATTTCTATAAAGCTAACTATATAACACCTCCGCTACAGGTCACTTTGTAAACAGAGTCGTCTGTACACCTTCGAGATAGTCACTTACCGTGACGTAAACAGGATTATCGATCCAATTAAGTTAATCGTGTAAACTGATAGATAATGCCAATCCGAATACCTCGGTGATGAATGGATGACGGAATTACCCGAGAAAATCCCATTGAATGCATGCGGTAATAATTTCATGCATCTGATTGGCTGTTGGGGTTTTTAGGGAATTTCCATAGGTCACGTGACCTTTGTAACCCCCCTTTCAAGATGGCATGGAAAAAGAGATATTTACGAAATGTTTCATAAAAATAAATTTGTCACTGTATTTTATAAGGCAGAAGTTTAAACTTCATTTCATTTTATTAGCTCCACTGGCTGAAAGCCAGTCGAGCTTATGTCATGGCGAATTGTCCGTCGTGCGTCCGTGCGTGTGTGCGTGCGTGCGTTAACTTTTTCCTTTAAACAACTTCTTCTCCCTAACCACTTGGCCAATTTGGTTGAAACTTCATGGGAAGCATCCTCTCAATGTCCTCTACTAAATTCCTTCAAATTTTTTTGATCCATTCAAAATTCTGGTTTCCATGGCAACCGAAAGAAAAAAATAGTGAGAACTTAAAAAATCTTCTTCTCCGAAAGTGTCAGGCCGATTTTCAAATAATTTTGTAGAAATGTTCCTTGGGTGACCCTTTATTAGATTCCTTCAAGAAATTTTGATTGGGCGAAAAACATGGCCGCCAGGGGGCGGGGCTTTTTTGCCTTATATAGCTATAGTGAAAACTTAAATAATCTTCTTCTCAAAAAGTGTTCAGCAGATTTTCAAATAATTATGTAGAAATGTTCCGTGGGTGACCCTCTATCAGATTCCTTCAAGCCATGTTGATTGGTAAAAAAACATGGCCGTCACAGGGCGGGGCTATTTTGCCTATATGGCTAAAGAGCAAACTTAAAAAATCTTCTCCTCCAAAAGTGTCAGGCCGATTTTCAAATAATTTTGTAGAAATGTTCCTTGTGTGAACCTTAATTAGATTCCTTCAAGAAATGTTGATTGGGCGAAAAACATGGCCGCCAGGGGGCGGGGCTTTTTTGCGTTATATAGCTATAGTGAAAACTTAAAACATCTTCTTCTCCGAAAGTGTTCAGCCGATTTTCAAATAATTTTGTAGAAATGTTCATTGGGTGACCCTCTATCAGATTCCTTCAAGCCATGTTGATTGGTCGAAAAACATGGCCGCCAGAGGGCGGGGCTATTTTGACTTATATGACCATAGTGAAAACTTAAAAAATCTTCTCCTCCGAAAGTGTCAGGCATATTTTCAAATAATTTTGCAGAAACATTCCTTTGGTGACACTCTACAAGATTCCTTTAAGCCATGGTGGTTGGTAAAAAAAATAGCCACCACGGGGCAGGGCTGTTTGGAGATTTTATTTTTGCCTTATGGCCGTGGAGCGATACTGGCCCTCTTGGGCCTCTTGTTTGTCCTTCGATACATTAGTGAAAGGGCTTAATGAAATTTACTTGCGATGTTCAAAAAGTCAAATGACCGGCTTGGCAATGCTTATTATGTTGACAAAGAGACCCGGGTCAAACCGGTTCATAATTACTCAGCTGGGTAAATGTACTTACCTAAAAAGGGCTTTCTCTAATTATTTCAGTCATGGTAATTCCAAAACAACAAAGACCTTTTTTGTAGTAATTTTTATACGACCGTTTCTTAAAAACGGTACGTATTATGGTATGGTCATGTCCGTTCGGGTTTTCCGCACTTTTTAGCTCCACTGGCTGAAAGCCAGTCGAGCTTATGTCAGGGCGAATTGTCCGTCGTGCGTCCGTGCGTGCGTGCGTGCGTAAACTTTTTCCTTTAAACAACTTCTTCTCACTAACCACTTGGCCAATTTGGTTGAAACTTCATAGGAAGCATCCTCTCAATGTCCTCTCTTAAATTCCTTCAAATTTTTTTGATCCGTCCATAATTCTGGTTTCCATGGCAACCAAAAGAAAAAAATAGTGAAAACTTAAAAAATCTTCTTCTCTGAAAGTGTCAGGCCGATTTTCAAATAATTTTGTAGAAATGTTCCTTGGGTGACCCTTTATTAGATTCCTTCAAGAAATGTTGATTGGTCGAAAAACATGGTCGCCAGAGGGCGGGGCTATTTTGCCTTATATGACCATAGTGAAAACTTAAAAAATCTTCTTCTCCGAAAGTGACCCGGCCGGGTAGCTCAATTGGTAGCGTATCTGACTCGTGATCTGGAGGTCACGGGTTCGATACCCGGTTGCGGCGACATTCTTTCGGGCGATGTTTTCCATTGCCTCTCACCTCTGATCTATGTGAGAAAGTAGTCAGTGGCTTCGAAAGAATGTTGTGTAAGTACTGGTGTGGGAAAGCCAGGAAAACATGGGTAGGTGCACTGACCGCCGTGATATGACCAAAGCTGTTGAAAGCGGCGTTAAACTCCAAACAAACAAACAAACAAACAAATCTCCGAAAGTGTTCAGCCGATTTTCAAATAATTTTGTAGAAATGTTCATTGGGTGACCCTCTATCAGATTCCTTCAAGCCATGTTGATTGGTCGAAAAATATGGCCGCCAGAGGGCGGGGCTATTTTGCTCTATATGACCATAGTGAAAATTTAAAAAATCTTCTTCTCCGAAAGTGTTGAGCAGATTTTCAAATAATTTTGTAGAAATGTTCTTTGGGTGACCCTCTATAAGATTCCTTCAAGCCATGTTGATTGGTTCAAAAATATGGCCGCCATGGGGTGGGGCTATTTTGCCTTATATGGCTATTGTGAAAACTTAAAAAATCTTCTCCTCCGAAAGTGTCAGGCCGATTTTCAAATAATTTTGCAGAAACATTCCTTGGGTGACACTCTACAAGATTCCTTTAAGCCATGGTGGTTGGTAAAAAATATGGCCACTAGGGGGCAGGGCTGTTTGGAGATTTGATTTTTGCCTTATGGCCGTGGAGCGATACTGGCCCTCTTGGGCATCTTGTTTCTTACATACTTTGAGCTATTGAGCTGAAATTTTGTGTAAGGCTTTGTAGTGATGTGTCACAGATCAAGTTTATATTTCCTGGGATTTCGTCAATTTTTGAATGAGTTATGCCCCTTTTTGGACTTAGAATATTTTTTTTCCGCACTTTTTTTCTACATGCTTTGTTGTATTGAGCTGAAATTATGTATATGGCTTTGTAATCGAGTGTCACAGATCAAGTTCACATTTCCTCGAATTTCGTAAATTTTTGAATGAGTTATGCCCCTTTTTGGACTTAGAATATTTGTCAATTTCTGCATGAGTTATGCATTTTTCATAGTTTCCCATTATTCTTTAACAACTTATTCCTGAATGACTTTATTAACTTTTTACAAACAAACAATATATCAAAACAAAGAGGAAACTTACAAAGAAGTTCCTGACGGGCGTATTATGTACCGTTTGCAGTACTCTTGTTTTATGTTTATGTAGACAAAACAAAGTTAACCGTACAGATAAGAGAAATGTATCTTCTGTGCGAAACCAATAATTATCTAGTACGTACGGGTCGAACAATCTTAAGTACGAACGAGCAATGTAAACACACATTGTAAACAAACATGCGCGGTTATGTTTGTCTGCAAATTTTGGAAATTTATGATTTGTTAAGTACTTCTACATTGACATTAACGAGCGATGACACTGTTATGCAAAGTAACCTGCAATAAACATGAAATTTATGAATATTCATGTATATTTGTTTTTAAAAGAGTTTCAATGTAAAAAAAATTAATGGCGGGGGCGTTCAAAAATATTCTGGAGCGATTGGGATTCCAAAATTTCCGGAGCCCTGCTGGCTGGTGTCAGGTATAATTTAACCAGTAGTACTAAGAAAATGCCGTGATATAACTGGACCAGTAGTACTGATAACTTACCCAGGAAACGCTGTGATATAACTGAATCAGTAGTACTGGTAACTTACCCAGGCAACGCCGTGATATAACTGAAAAACTGTTAAAAGCGGAGAAAAACACTAAACAATCAATTAATTGAAAGTGGTATCAATGGCTTCTTTCCTTTAGCACTTAGGGTTTCCAGGATTGCATTATGATTGATGCATCCGTGTAAGAATAGATAATACTGGAAGTACTGGCAACTTACCCAGGATTTGTCATGATATTACTGAAACAACGTTGAAAAAGGCATAAAACGCCATTTAAATAAACAATTTAACCAGGATTTGCTATGATATTACTGAAATAACATTGAAAATGGCATAAAACGCCATTAAAATAAACAATTTACCCAGGATTTGCCATGATATTACTGAAATAACGTTGAAAATGGCATAAAACGCCATTTAAATAAACAATTTACCCAGGATTTGCCATGATATTACTGAAATAACATTGAAAATGGCATAAAACGCCCTTTAAATAAACAAGTTGTAATCATTCAGATAAAAAGATGTGAATACTAGTTATCATTTAACCCTTTCCCACGTACAATCAATTTGTATCGGACGACTTTTAAGTATATTTCACCAAAAATATGGAAATATTCACCAAAAGATTGAGAGTTTAAAAACAAATTCTTCTACAGAGGCGTCAAAAAGCGGCTGTATGTGGTAAGAGATAATTATCTGTTGCCACAGTGATGATTTCATAATGTCTACAATAAAATTGCCTTACCTTCAAAATATATCTTTCATAACACGTTTTCATGATATCTTGACTACATCTTTTTTTGTATATTTTTTACTGGGCAACAAATTGGAATTTCCGTTTCCCACATGCCGACGCTTTCTGACTCGTCTGACTCGTCTGACTCGTCTGCAGCAGACAACTTTTGAAAATATTGTGACAATATTTTTCATATTGCGCAATTTCTCCTTTTGCCATAATGTTACCTGTCATTTATGGAAAAAAAATTCAAGTTTTTAGTCTTTTGTTTTCAAAGTTGTCTGCTACATGTTTGTCGTATGTGGGAAAGGGTTAAACTATTTCAAAAGAATTATAAATATTTAATTTAAGAAATATAAAATAACCACCATCTTCTGTAGCTGTAGCAAGTTGGTTGAGACGAAAATAATGAGCTAAAAGAAAAAAAACAATTTCATTCTGTTATCTCTGCTATCTCCTAATGGTATCTTCAAAACAACTGTTTTATCTTTCTCTTACCTGAAAACAAGTTGTTCATTAGTTGAAGGAAAGTTTACAAAAAACTTTTGCTTAACCCTTTCCCTCATACGACAATTCTTCAGCAAACGACTTTGAACGTATTTTGTCAAAACATAATTAAATGGATAACCTATGACAAAAAGTGGAAAACATTGTGGCAAATGGAGAAATTGCACGTTTTGTGCAATTTCTTCTTTTGTCACTATGTTTTCAAAAAGCTGTCTGCTGCAGAGGCGTCAGAAAGCGTCTATATGAGCGAAAGGGTTAACAAGTTACCTGACGAAGAAACAATGTTTTTATCTGTTTCAAAATTGAAATTTTTACTCTCAAATGTTTCATCTTCACAAAATATTTATAATACTCACTTAAAGAAAGTATAATTATTGAATAAAGTTTCAAACATAGGTACAAAAGGAGAAACTGCTTATTATGAGTAATTTCTCCTTTTGTCACAATTGTCAAAATAGTCTGCTGCAAATGGGTCAAATATTTTCTGTATGGGTGAAAGGGTTCAATGTTTACAAGCCAAATATGGCCCCAGTAGCTCTGTGGGTAGCGACTAGGTCTGTCAATCCAGGGGTTGTGAGTTTGAACCCAAGCTCTGCCAACATTCTTTCTGACGTTTGACAAGTCATTGTGACAAGCGTAATTTGTCTTCCACCTACGGGCTAACAGCCTTTGTAGAAAAGCAGCCAGTTGCCTGGAAAGTCTGTTGTGGCGAGTTCTGGTGTAGGATTAGGCCAGGAAACACACGATTAGGTCAACAACTGTTGAAAACAGTGTTAAACCTTAGTCAATCAATGTTTTTATTTGGAAAAATTAAACCAAAGTGTCATTGAATTTATCTTAACCCTTTCCCTCATACGACAATTCTGCAGCAGACGACTTTGAACGCATTTTGTCAAAACATAGAAAATCTCCATAATTGAATGGATAACCTATGACAAAAAGTGGTAAAGGTGAAATTGCACGTTTTGTGCAATTTCTTCTTTTGTCACTATGTTTTCAAAAAGCCGTCTGCTTGCAGAGGCGTCAGAAAGCGTCTATATGAGGGAAAGGGTTAAAAGAGATATTGTGAGTCTCCTTTTATAGTTATGTTTTCTAGTTTGCTGTTCCAGAATTTCTTTACCTTTCTGTGTATGCTTTCAATTTGGATGCTGCAAAAAATAATGTGTATATAGGAATGGATTCTTTTTAATTTAAAACAATCCTGAAAAGGGATGCAGAAGACTGCTGCTTTTGAAATTAAGAATGATTTCTCTTTTTGTCAATTTTCTTTTCAAAAAGTTGTCTGCTGCAGACAAAAAAACTGAATGTGGGAATGGGTTAAATGAAATGAAAATGAATTTGAAAAGTATACCAGGTTAAAAAAAACCTAGAAAGTGATACAGAAGATTGCTGCTTCTGATACTTAAAACAATTCTAATTATTTTCGCAATATTTTTAAAAGTTGTCTGCTACAGAAAAAAGACTTGTATGCAGGAATGCAGGAAAGGATTAACCCTTTCCCTCATATAGATGCTTTCTGACCGCTCTGCAGTAGACGGCTTTTTGAAAACATAGTGACAAAAGAAGAAATTGCACAAAACATGCAATTTCTCCTTTTGCCACAATGTTTTCCACTTTTAGTAATAGGTTATCCATTCAATTATGGAGATTTTCTATGTTTTGACAAAATACGTTCAAAGTCGTCTGCTGCAGAATTGTCGTATGAGGGAAAGGGTTAAATGCTTTCAATTTGGATGACTTTAAAAAAAAGATAACCTGGTAACAGAGAAAATAAAGTAGAAAGGGAAGCAGTAGCCACCTGCCACTGATAATAAGATTGTGTTTTCTTGTACAACTTTTTCCCCATATACACCAAACATGCAAGCAGACGACTTAAATATCTATGCAAAAATTTGGAATATCTATATAAATGAAAGTTTAATTTCATATAATTTAATATGGTTTTGAAACCATTGTTGCAAAAGGAGAAAATGCTTGTTATAAGTGATTTCTCTTCTTGCCATGTCCTATAAATGTTGTCTGCTACAGGTAATTCAAATTGCCTCTGGAAGTGGAAAAGAGGGTTAACTTGTTGAAGGCTAAAGATATTTAAACCTTTAACTCCTTAAACACTCTACAGCGTGCAGACTCCATTTGACACACCTGCAGCTGAAAACTTTTGAAAACATTGCGGCGAAATGACAGAACAATGCTCATGGTTTGCAATTTCTCCTTTAGCAATAATGTTTTAGGAACTATTCTTTAATGTAAAGATAATCCATAATTTTACCTAGATGTGTTTGAAAGTTGTCTGCTGCTGGATGTTATATGTGGGAAAGGGTTACCTCTCCCTGGTGAATTTGTAGTGTTTTCTGCTTTGAACATATATGATGGAATACTCATAAATTCTGGAGATTCGTGTAAAACTTTAATAGAGAGTTAAAAATGTTGTTAGAAAAAATGAAATTGCTCAGTTTGAGTTCTATATCTCCCTTTTCCACAAGCATTACAAAAGTTTTCGGTTGCCAAGGGGTCATTAAAGAAGGACTAATCCTTTTTCACAAACAGACTTTTTCTGATGCCACTGCAGCAGACAACTTTTAAAAACAATGTGGCAAAAGGAGAAATTGCTCATGATGATTAGTAACTCTTATTTAATAGTAATAAATTGCTAAGAATAAATTTGCTATATTTTTGTCTAGATGTTTTCAAAGTCATCTGCTGCAGAATTTCTGTATGTGGGAAAGGGAGAAATAGAGAATGATAGTATTACTGGTGATGAATGTGGTTTAATCCTTTTCCACCTACAGAGACGAATATCTTTGTCGCAATAGCAGCAGACGATTTTTAAAACATTCTGGCCAAAGGAGAAATTCCTCATGAAGAGCAATTTCTCCTTTAGCCACAATGTTTACAATTTTATTTAACAATTAAGCTATCTTTTATGGGATTTTTTTCTGGTTTTTGTCACTATGTTTTCAAAGTTGTCTGCTGCAGATTTGTTGTATGTGGAAATGGGTTAAAACCATCTACAGGGATAACGCCATTACTGCCATTTCAGATGCGAGCAAAACAGTGGATAACCATTTCTCCAGAGGCCAAAGACCTTGTGTCACGCATGCTTGAGGTCGATCCAGACCAGAGAATCACGATCGAAGAGGCGCTTGCACATCCTTGGATCAAGGTATATAGAGTACTTTTTGAAGATTTTATCTTAAATTTTATTGAAGTTTCTTATTCTGTTTTTGTGCTTCTTTTTTCTATTTTATTCATGTAAACCCTTTCTAAAATTTAATTTCTTGCTGACACCTCTACAGCAGTCGACTTTTGAAAACACTGTAGCAAAAGGAGAATCGGCTCTCCTTTTGCCTCAATATGTTCAACTCTTTTCAATAATTACTGTTTCTTTTAACCCTTCTCCTCATATAGACGCTTTCTGACGCCTCTGCAGCAGACAGCTTTTTGAAAAAATAGTGACAAAAGAAGAAATTGCTCAAAACGAGCAATTTCTCCTTTTGCCACAATGTTTTCCACTTTTTGGCATAGGTTATCCATTCAATCATGGAGATTTTCTATGTTTTGACAAAATACGTTCAAAGTCTTCTGCTGCAGAATTTTCCACTTTAAGTCATAGGTTATCCATTCAATTATAGAGATATTTGACAAAATATGTTCAAAGTCGTCTACTGCAGAATTCTCGTATGAGGGAAAGGGTTCAAGAGATTTTTCCATATTTTCACCGCAATCTTTTCAAAGTTGCCTGCTGCAGATGTGGGAAAGGCTTAAATGACTAAACATTGTTGTTTCCCTGATACAGTCTCATTTTGAAATGTTTCTGTTAGAGATTACTTACACACATGCCAACTGATCAAAAGACATTGTTGTTTGCACACCATTAACCCTTTTCCCACATACAACAAATCTGCAGCAGACGACTTTGAATGTATTTTGTCAAAAAATAGAAAATCTCCATAATTGAATGGATAACCTATGACAAAAAGTGGAAAACATTGTGGCAAAAGGAGAAATTGCACGTTTTGTGCAATTTCTTCTTTTGTCACTATGTTTTCAAAAAGCCGTCTGCTGCAGAGGCGTCAGAGAGCGTCTATATGAGGAAAAGGGTTAACCCTTTTTCCACATACAACAAATCTGCAGCAGAAGACTGAAAAATGTCCTGAGAGTAGAAGACTTGTCATTTTGAGCAATTTCACCTTTTGCCAAATTGTTTTCAAAAGTCGTCTGCTGCAGAGGCGTCAGAAAGTGTCTGTATGTTGGAGACAGTTAACCCTTTGATTTCATCATACTTTTGATGCCTTTGCTTCAGATGTATTTATCGACAATGTTTACAGCACTGTTAAAATTATGTTTCAAATTTTCAAATTTTGTTTTTATTAGCTTGTCTTATTTTCGAAGAAGAAAAGTCAGGCTATTATGATACCATTGGCGTGGTCTTCATCGGCATCAAACTTTTACCTTACCTCAAGAGTTAAAAAAAAAATCAAATGAAACTTTGTACAGATATTCCTAGGAACAATACACATGTCTGTACCAAGTCACATAACTCTGACTATAATTATCTAGTAATGCCCCTTTTTTTACTTAGAAAAATCAGAAGAGAGTTGGCGTTCGCTCCGCAATACACTTGTTTTAACTAAATGCTTTCAAAGCAGAAGTCTTTAGATATAAAGGGTAAACTTTTTACCACTTACAACAACGACTTTGAAAACATCTTTTTTGAATCTCAATAAATAGAAAAATTGAATAGTGTAGTAAGCTTTTTGACAAAAGGAGAAATTGATCAGTATGAGCACTTTTCCTTTTCCACAATTATGTTAAAAATCCTTTGCTGCATATTTAGCCAAATTTAGGAAAATGTTAAAACTAGCTTTCAGCAAATGGTGCATTAGCTTATTGTTTTGATTTTTATACGCCATATTGATACAGGCAGTTTTGTTGGATCACCTGCAGCGGCCACATGTTGTCAGCTCTCCAAGTTGAACATGTTTTTTTCCAGTCTTAATAAACTTGGTGAACAGTGTTTGTGGGCATGATGTCTAGGCCAAGTTTAATAACCTGTCATCGCCCAAGTCACTTTTGGATTATCAATATTGGCCAAACTAGCCTTGTCCACTCCCTTCACAAGACTTGTTGATAATGTTTGTTGGCATAATGTCTTGGCCAAGTTGGACAACCAGCCAAATCGCCCAGTGCACTTTTGAATTACGGCCCTTGAATATGACTCAAAACACCAATTGTCCACTCTTTTATCCAATCTACATCAAACTTGCTGTGAATGTTGATGGGTATAAAACATGGGTTGTAATAAAAGACTAGCCAAATCACCAGAGTGGTATCCGAGTTATGCCTCCCTGATGGGCATATTTTGTGACAGTTTAGCACTCTTGTTTGCTTTATTTTCAGGAACGATCAAAGATATCAAAAACACATTTGTCCGAAACAATAGAAGAATTAGCAAAGTTTAATACAAGAAGAAAATTGAAGGTAAGGAATCTTTTTAAGAAATTAAAGAATTGGATCTAAACAAATAAAAGTGAAATATTTGAGATATAAGGTTTATATGGTTGTAAGAAAGATAACAGCTATTCATGTTGTTAAGGTCATTGTCTAGAGCTACCTCCCTTTTAGCAATTAAATTAAACCTGTTGAATGGACAGCTCTTTGTATTTACACAGTATACATAAGTATTTGATGATATATTTGAATTTGTCAACAGATAACATAAAGTGTCTATCTATTGTTTATAACACGATGTTAAATATTATGTAAATATGTTTTGTATGACTGTAATAAGATACATTTATATGTATAAGTTAATACAATTCTGTTCTGTTCTGTTCTGTATATGATCAAATGCGGTTTACATCGAGCCCAGCCCTAGTAGTTCAATCAGTAGTGATTTAGGCTGTCAGTCAGAGGGTTATGAGTTCCAACCCCAGCTCTACCTACTTTCTTTTTGATCCTTTGACAAAAGTCTCTGCAAAAAGGGCCATTTCATTTCCACCAATGTTCTAGCACAGCCAGTTATGTAGGATACTTGTGACAGAAAGCCAAGAAAAACATAAGTAGGTGAACTTGCCACTGTGATATGCAAGAAAGATTGTTGATTGTTGAAAATGGTGTTAAAACTGAAATCAATTAATCAAACAGTGAGTTTCCTTTAATTTCAAACCAAGTTAATGCAATTATATTTCTACATTCTATCCACATGTCTATTGCAGGGTGCTATAATGGCTGCAGTGTCCAGTACAAAGTGGACGAGTTTTTACAACGACCCTCCTCCATTAGAGTATAACGAGGACGATATAACTAGCACTGGTGAGTTCAACTCTCTCCAACTGATACAGAAGACTTTTGGCATCAGAGCAGCAGGAGACTTTTTAAAAACATATTGGGAAAAGGGAGATATTTCTCATTTTCCAACCAATATTTATTGTTTATTCCTGGCCAAAGGCAGATGGACTATTTGTTTGGCCTTGTCCATCTTGACTCATATCTTTGGCATGGTTAGATGGATTTTTATAAAAAACTATATGGAAATGTGAACCAACATTGTGATAAAAAGAAATTTCAGACAGCAAGTTTCACTAAGATTGCCTCTAACACACCAGAGTCCTATGTCCAATTGAACTTATATTGTATATGTACAGTATATCATAGTTTTAACAAGGAAAGGGATATAACCCTCTTGAAAATCTAATCATATTTTTAACAAGTTATCTCCCTTAAATCAATGATTTATCTCAATTACTTTATGTCACATTCATTAAAAAATTCTTCATCAAAACTGGGTCATGTGGAGTGAAAAACTTGTCTACACAATTTAAATTGAATATTATTTTGATACAATGCTCATCACAAGCAAATTCTCCTTTTGCCACTATGATTTAGAAAGACGTCTCCTGCAAATGATAGCAAATTGCTTAACCCTTTCTATAATACAGACTGCCTTTGCCTTCGAATATCCTTACTAATTTTGAAAAAAAAATTAGAAAATTAAATAAGATTTCGAAAATGCTTGCCAAATTCTTGTAATGTGTCTGTAATAGAGTATTCATAATAGTACTCTTTTATAACCATCATTTGTGTTAAAGATAATGCTTGAAGACAGCTTTAATAGTCGGATAAGAAGATCAGACATGTTAATATTTCATATTGCTATTTTGTGTCGAGAATAATAATTTTCAAAATTTAAGCAGGAACTGTTAACTTACAAACAAAAATCATCCATTTCTAGCCTCAACTTTATAATATTACTCATTTCTGTAATTAAACAGTAGAAACGATACAAATTCTGAAAATGTTGTTGAATGTGATAAAAACAATTTAAAATTGTTTTCTAGACACATGCTTTGATATGCATGCCTACTGTAATTAATATTCAACCCTTTCCCACATACAACAATTCTACAGCAGACGACCTTGAAACAATCTGGACAAGATTGTAGAATATATCTATAAATGAAAGATTATTGAATAGATTTGACAACATTGTGTAGCAAAGGGAGAAATTGCTCCTTTTGTCGCAAGTTTTCAAAAGTTGTCTGCTTCAGAGGCGTCAGGAAGCATCTATATGTGGGAAAGGGTTAATATGTAGTAGATGACATCTAGACAAAATGATGGAAAACATCTATTAGTGAGAACAAATTATTGAGTTGAAATAGTTATTGTAAAAATTAGAAATTGCGCATAAAGTGCAATTTCTTCTTTTGCCTTCTATGCATTTGCATGTGAGAAAGGGTTAACTTGAAACTTGAAAGAATCGTGATATTGAAACTAAAATACTGAAATAGTACAGAAGCATGCTACATTATAATTTGTGTTAAACATGTCACTAACTGCTTGCGTTTAAGTTTAAGTTAGATACCAATCCTTTATTGCTGATAATTGTTTTCATTTTCCTTATTGCCGACATTTTCCTTTAACCATTTATCTGATAGATTTAAGGACTTTTAAAGACATAGTGGTAAAAGAAGTTATTACTTGACACAAGCAATTTCTTCTTGTCAGGTGAAATGTTAACTTTTATTTCCTTGAAAGAGTTGCCAAGTAACTTTCTGCCAATTATGAGCTTGGCGCTCAGGGTTGCGGGGTTAGCATGATGAATGACTGGGTGGTGTCAGCATAAATGAACCAGTAACTTACCCAGGAAATGATGTGTGATATAACTGAATTTTTTTGAAATAGGTGTAAAGCACCAATCAATCAATCATATAGGGCAACAACACAAGATTTACACGCCCGTCTCTTCAATGTCATATTCCAAACTGGTCCCCCAAGGCTGGTTATTGTTTCCCCCGGTAAAGTGCAGGGCCACGTCCTCTCGTCATATATATAAAGTTTATAGAGTCAAGCCTCAATGGCTCACATGCAGTTACTACAAGTGTTCTTGAAAAATCCTGACTGTTTCAGAGTTTAGCTTCAATGACTCAGTTACTAGTATTCTTGAAAAATCCCGGCTGTTTCAGAGTTTACAGCCTCAATGGCTCAGTTACTAGTGTTCTTGAAAAATCCCGGCTGTTTCAGAGTTGATAGCCTCAATGGCTCAGTTACTAGTGTTCTTGAAAAATCCCGGCTGTTTCAGAGTTGATAGCCTCAATGGCTCAGTTACTAGTGTTCTTGAAAAATCCCGGCTGTTTCAGAGTTTATAGCCTCAATGGCTCAGTTACTAGTGTTCTTGAAAAATCCCGGCTGTTTCAGAGTCGAGCCATTAAGGCTCAGTTGCTAGTGTTCTTGAAAAATCCCGGCTGTTTAAGAGTCGAGCCTTAATGGCTCAGTTACTAGTGTTCTTGAAAAATCCCGGCTGTTTCAGAGTTTATAGCCTCAATGGCTCAGTTACTAGTGTTCTTGAAAAATCCAGGCTGTTTCAGAGTCGAGCCTTAATGGCTCAGTTGCTAGTGTTCTTGAAAAATCCCAGTTGTTTCGGAGAAGTTATGATATTCTTTAACCCTTTCCCACATACAACAATTATGCAGCATATGACTTAGAAAAACACACCCGCTTTTCTTTTGGAAACTCCCTTTAAATGAAAGTAATTTTGCTAATTTCTCCAAATCAAATTTTTAAATTAACATCTTGGAGTAGTATCAACTTAATTTTCTTTTTTCTTATCCAGTCGTATACAACGTCTTTAACCCCTTTCCATCATTAGACTTTTTCTGACACCTCTGCAGCAGACAGCTTTTTGAAAACATAGTGACAAAAGAAGAAATTGCTCAAAACAAGCAATTTCTCCTTTTGCCACAATGTTTTCCACTTTTAGTCATAGGTTATCCATTCAATTAGAGAGATTTTGTATTTTTTGACAAAATATATTCAAAGTCATCTGCTGCAGAATTGTTGTATGAGGGAAAGGGTTAACCCTTTCCCACTTACAACAAATCTGCAGCAGACGACTTTGAAAATGTACCCGAACGAATTTGGAATCTCCCTTTAAATGAAAGTACAATAAGTTAATAGAGTTGAAAACATAGTGCATTTTGAGCAATTTCTTCTTTTGTCGCCATGTTTTCAAAAAGCTGCCTGAAAGCGTCTATAAGAGGGAAAGGGTTAAAATTGATGCACTGTTTCTCTTTGACATATACTGGGTGGTTAATTGTTGCAAGAAATGTTTTTGTAAAATTCTGGTGAATTAGAGGACAGGAATCTCATGGGGTGGTGAAATTGAACAACAGAGATGATTGCTATAGGAACGGTGAAATGGAGCAACAGAGATGATTGCTGTAGGAACAATTTAACCCTTATTCCGCTGGATTCCTGAAACTAGCGTCATGGTTTATGAATTTTAACAAGTTATCACATATTTATTGGCTGTTAAATATTGATAAATAAGGATCAAACGGTGTAGACCAAGAGTAACATCACAAATGTGGAATACAGTGGTGCACAGGTACAGTGTCAGCCTCTCGTATCAAAGGTCTCGGTTTCGATTCCCGTGATGAGCGGGTTCTGACTTTTTCCGCACAAACAGCGTAAATACTGGTTAAGTCTCCAGGAAGCAGACATTGAGCGTGATTAATATAAGCTGAAAGTTAGTTTCGCAAACTAAACAAGTTTTAACTACCATCTCAAATTGGCAGGCTGATCTGGGTCTACATTGATTACAATTGTACTTTTAAGTCATGCATAACATGATCATTAAAGACTTTGTATACAGCAGGATAAGAATAAACAAAATTAGGGTCGTGCTACTGCAAGATGTCAATTTAAAAATTTGATTTTGAGAATATAGTAAAGATTGGAGGTTTAAAATTTTAAATTAGAAACAACAGAAAAAAGAGGGAAAATTTAAAAATTTGAACAAGATATATAATGTGACAAAAAGTAAGAGGTTTTGAACACAACAACATTTTGAATTTGGAGTGGAAGACTACAGTTAAAACATGATTCTAACCCATAGAGGCAATATGTTTTACCCTTTCTCTCCTATAGACGCTTTCTGACGCCTCTGCAGCAGATGGCTTTTTGAAAACATTGTGACAAAAGAAGAAATTACTAAAAACGAGCAATTTCTCCTTTTGCCACAATGTTTTCCACTTTTAGTCATAGGTTACCATTCAATTATAGAGATTTTCTATGTTTTGACAAAATATGTTCTAAGTCGTCTGGTGCAGAATTGTCATATGAGGGAAAGGGTTAGTAAGCAATTTTCTTTCCTTTTATTACAATGTTTTCAAAAGTGGTCGTCTGAGATGTGTTAAAATGTGTGTGCAAGTGGGAATGGGATTAATGACAATTACAATGTAACAGTATTTTTAGCTCGTCTGTTTTTCGAATAAAAATAGTCTGGCTATTGTGATGCCCATGTTGTCTGTGTCATCGACACAAAACTTTAACCTTACCTCATAACACAAAAACAATTACAAATATTAAAATGAAACTTGATACACATATTGTTAATCACAAATACATTTTTCATAACATCAACTTTATTTCACATGCATCAACAATGGTGTTAAAACTCTATATAAGGGAGATCACTCTCATAAACTAAATAGTCAAAATCAAAGCACTCTAAGCATTAAGTACTCATGTATGTTTGATGTCATGTTTCATGACTCGGTTATGATCTTCAGTTTGGATTGCATTTTGAATGTGTTTTAATTTTTTACCATGTATACTGAATGTTTAGTGTAGGGGTGTGTTGCATGCACATGATTTAAGATATGCATTTATCAATTCTTACCTGTAAGGAGCTGTGACCCAGGTACTCGACTCGTTGGAAGAGATCACATGTCTGACGGACTGCACGGCAAGCGAGGCAGAATTCTTACAAGAGGTGCTAGAGGACACTCGGCTGCATAATCTACTCAACGTAAGTAAAGATTAGTTTACTTTATGTTTTACCCACACAGCTCTATAGACAAAGCAAAGGGAACCATTCCGAAATGTGGCTAGCAGGTACGTGTCCTTCTGGTGGATTCGTGAATATTTCAAAGGAATTAACATACGTAGGGAGACAAATTTCACGATATTTTGGTATATTTCGATAGAGAAATGCATAATTTATTGATTCCATATTTTAATTTCATATATTTGTTCGAATGATTTGAAAAAAATTAGTTGAAGCGAGGCGACCCCTCAAAATGGTGTCCACCCTTGTTGATATTTATGCATAAGGTCCTATTTATTTTTAGAGGAGCACGTGTCCCTATGGATAAGGTGCATAATCCCTATGTTGAAGGTACTCAAAATAATGATCCCACCTGTAGACACCTTTTGACCCCTCTGCAGCAGAAGACTTTTGTAATCATTGTGGCAAAAGTTGAAATTGCTCATAATGAGCAATTTCTCCATCTGCCACAATGATTTCAACTCTTTTCTACAGTTAAACTGTCTATATATATAGATTTTCAATATTTTTACCCTATATGTTTTCAAAGTCGTCTGCTGCAGATTTGTTGTATGTATTGGGAACGAATTAATATGAGTCTGTGCATGGGAAGAGGTACAAGTTGACATTTCTGGATATAGTAGGTTCAGATCAGTCTGCATATCGAGGGCTTGGCATGAAACAGTTGTAACTAAAATTGTATTTTTTTACCAAGGTTAATCACCTCGCCATGAAGTCTTTATAAGCGTTAAATCATTTTTCTTGGTAAACAATGGAAATTTAGGTGCCATTGCTTGTTCTGAGCAATGGCCCCTAAATTTGCATTGTTTACAAAGGGGTCAAAATTGCCCCTAAACCAGGGTTTTCAGGTTTCAGTTACAACTGTTTCATGCCAAGCCCTCGATATCTGCTCTTTGTCATTAGAATCTACACACATTGACAGAAGCTTCTAACAGGCTTTATGTTAATAATATGTGAAAGATGGGTGTCTAGATCCGACTGGGTGGATGTAGAGGCTGATCTGGATCTGCACTGTTCTCTAAACCCTAATTGTACCTGTTCCCATGGATGCACACATTTTATAAGTTGCCATGAAAACAACAGAGTAAAACTCATGTTCCCTCACTGTTTCAACTTGAGATCTACTCTCATCTTCCCTCCTACCATTTTTGTAAGCAGAGTTGTCAGAATGTTTTGTTGTAACAGATCAAATGAGAAAAGAAACAAATCAGGTTGGGGTTAGGGCCCTTTTTGGGGCGAGGACAAAATACTGGTATGGCGCACAGGGGAGCAAAGAGCGATTATAACTGATAATTCTGATCGTCAATTTGTTAATTTTGACAACATTTTCAAAGCATACAAGGGTATACCTATTCAGGTAAATAGTCCCATAATTGTTTTCATCATATCTTCATTTTTATACGACCGTTTTGTATATGGCTTTGTAATCATGTGTCACAGATCAAGTTCACATTTCCTCGGATTTCGTCAATTTTTGAATGAGTTATGCCCCTTTTTGGACTTAGAATATTTGTCAATTTCTGCATGAGTTACAAAGAAGTTCCTGACGGGCCCATTATGTACCGTTTGCGGTACTCTTGTTGAAGGAGTTATTGCCCATTGATTTATTTGCAAACATCCTTTTTCTGCAAAGAGATACTGTTCGTTCATTTGGATTCAAGCATAAATTAATCTAACTACAATACTTCAATTGATGCAGATATAAATCTCATTGCATTGATGCTAAAGAATAGTGATGTAGAAGATAATAGCATCACTGATGATATAATATTAACCCTTTCCCACATACAACAAGCTGCAGCAGACGACTTTAAAAACATCACAGGCAAAAACACGGAAACGCTTTATAAATGAAGGTTTAGTTACTGTTATAAGTTGAAAACCTTTTGTGGCAAAAGGAGAAATTGCTCGTATTGAGCAATTTCTCCTTTTGTCACAATGTTTTTCAAATATCGTCTGCTGCAGAGGCGTTTGAAAGTGTCTATAGGTGGTAAAGGGTTAAAGCAATCCACCTACAATTCGAGGGCTTGGCGTGAAACGGTTGTAACTAAAAACCTATTTTAATCAAAGCGCCAATGGCACTGTAGTGGCGATCGTATGGAAAATCCTGCAAAGTAACAAGCAGTATATCGGTGTAGGGCTTGCGATGACTCTGGTGCGGGTATATTTGAGAATGTATCAACCCTGCATCTTTTGACAGTAGAATAATGTTAGTTTGCCAGAATGTTGTCTTGGTGATTATTTAGTTACGTTCTGAAATTGGTCATGATGTGTTCAAAATTAGGCCATTCCAAAGTTATGAAAAATCTAGTTGGTATTCGATAGACTACCGTTTTATCTCATTAGAATGACTATTTGTAATCTAAATTGTTTGGGTAATCACATGTTTATCACCAGGTCGTTAGGCCATATTAAGATAAAATATATTTTACACTTTAGAAATGACTAAAGAAAGGAGAGAAAACAGTATCCATTAGTTTGGTGTTTGTTTCAATTATGTCCGATATTAAACAGGTCTGTTCAATTTAGTCCCTTCACATTGCATGATTGAGGGTTGTCACAGTGTATTTATATGTCTCTGAGGTTGTTAAACTGCTTCGAATAATGTGAGTGCAAAAACAAACACAAAACATGCTCCAAAAGCACAATTTCACTATTTGCCAAACTGTTTAATTTATGAAAATATAGGCATATATTATAATGCTAGATCTTCAAACTCAATTAGGCTACACTGTCAGCATTGATTGCTAATTGACTCTAGAACGTGCAGACGTGTATACATAACGTGTGTACACACTGCCATCGTGTGTCCTTTAAACCTTTGTAAACCAGTCTTATTATCTAGACGCTTTCATATATTTAAACAAGTACAAAATAAAGCGTTAATAATATTGAGATTTACAAGCTTTTCTGGTTTTTGGTCTCGCGAGCTATTTATAGAACCTTTTGGAATTTCCAGATTTGAGTATCACCAGAGTTGTCGTTATTTGCAAGGCAGAACGCGCAATGATATTTATTATCTGCCAAATCATGACGAAGATAATCAGAGTACAACCAACTCCTGCCGAATCAGGTTAAAGGTCAAAAGGTTACGGTTGACTACAGTAAAAATAAAACGAGGCACAGGAGTATCATGATACTCTGCATAGCGTACCCAAGACGCCCGATGATATTTATTATCTGCCCAAACATGAAGAAAGATAATATGTAAATAGTTTAACTCTATTTAGATATTTTCTCGATAAATCTCAAATATTAGTACCAATCCGGTATCAAAGTAGCACTAACATTATCATTATTAATCGTGTGCCTGCATCACTGATGGAACTATATATATATATGGCGGTTTAACGGAAGTGAGTAAATTGCCTTTGCAGAAATATCCAACCGATTGTTCAAATACGACTATATAATTTTTTTTTCGTTGTTGTTGTTTTGGTAGCACTGTGGCGATTGTCAACCAATCGCCACAAAAACCCTGGTTTAGGGGCAATTTTGACCCCTTTGTAAACAATGCAAATTTAGGTGCCATTGCTCAGAACGAGCAATGGCACCTAAATTTCCATTGTTTACCAAGAAAAAAGATTTAACGCTTATAAAGACTTTATGGCAAGGGGATTAAACTTGGTAAAAAATTACCGATTTTAGTTACAACCGTTTCACGCCAAGCCCTCGACATGTTTGTCAACTATATTCTGAGACCAACACAGGTTCGGGAGGCAGTGATTTTGTTACCAGTGGGTCTTGAGTCTCAAAACATTCGCCACATTGTTTTCAACCCAATTTTAATAATTATACCCCCCTTCGAAGAAGAGGGGGTATATAGGAGTCACTGTGTCGGGCTGTCTGTCGGTCGGTCGGTCTGTCGGTCAGAAGCCATATTTTGTCTGGCCTATTTCTTACAAACCTGGGTGGAATTCAATAAAATTTTACATGAAGCTTCTATACCAAGAGGAGATGTGCATATCCTAAAGGGGTTACAATTGCATGTTATTGTACAGAGTTATGGCCCTTTTACTTATTAAGTTATGGTGTAGGTCAAGGTGCTGTTTAGGGGGTATTTATCATCTTCAGTGATAGTTCTAGTTTTACTTTCATTTATAGAGATTTCCCATATTTTTGTGCAGATATGTTTTCAAAGTTGTCTACTTCAGCTTTGTTGTAAGCGGGAAAAAGTTAACATCAGACTGCCTATCAGACAGCCATTGTTTCCATGACAAATTGCAACAGTTCAATGATCATAATAATGTGAGTTTAGATTTAGACTGAGCTTTATCAATATTACATTATGAACCATGTCCAGGGAATAGACTTTACAGTTCACAATAAGGGAGTATCTTGTCTGTCACGTTATCCTTTAATCCTCTCCCACATACAACAAATCTGCAGCAAACAACTTTGAAATAATGTAGACAAAAACAGGGAACATTTCTATAACTGATAGTTTGATTATCTAATAGAGTTGAAAACATTGTGGCATTAAGGAGAAATTAATCATTATGAGCAATATCTCCTTTTGCCACAATGATTTTAAAAGTAGTCTGCTGCATGGGCGTCAGAAAGCATCTATATGTAAATAATATGTGAATAGTACTGTGAACTGCAGGTAGGTTAGCTGCTACAACAATATTCAGATTGAATCATATTCTTGGGTAAAACTACAAAAACCTGATGCCTAATTGAATCGTTACCATTGGCATAATGAATCCTTGTACTACTTCAGAATAATTCACATGCTATCTGATGCAGACAACTTTTGAAACATTGTATGAAACTAAGAGATATTGCAGGGGGAAAAAATGATTGGAAAAATGAAAGGAAAACCAACCTTAGTGCATTTTTGAAAAGTTAACCTTTCCCTCATAAAGACGCTTTCTGATGCCTCTGCAGCAGACAGCTTTTTGAAAACTTAGTGACAAAAGAAGAAATTGCTCAAAACGAGCAATTTCTCCCTTTGCCACAATGTTTACCACTTTTAGTCATAGGTTTTCCGTTCAATTTTAGAGATTTTCTATTTTTTGACAAAATATGTTCAAAGTCGTCTGCTGCAGAATTGTCGTATGATGGAAACGGTTTTAAAATACGGAAAGGCAATTATGCTGATTTTGAAGTAAAAAAACCCACAACATTGTTTTGATCTCGGGCACTAAAAGATATTAGGAAAGCGGTAAATAGAGATTTATATTCAAATTGCGATACTTGACATTTATATAATATTCAGTGGTAATACAAGCAAAGTATAATGTTGTTTGGATAAAATTACTTCTAACTTTTAAGATCAGCTGTATTATGTAATTTCTGAGGATTTAAAAAAAAAGTATGTTCAATTATTGAAAGTATGTCGGTTTTTATAACTATGTCTTCATCCTAGGCTACATAGTCAAGTGACGGCTTTTATAACTGTCTTTATCCTAGGCTTATATACATAGTCAAGTGACGGCTTTTATAACTATGTCTTCATCCTAGACTATATAGTCAAGTGACGGCTTTTATAACTATGTCTTCATCCTAGTAGGCTACATATATAGTCAAGTGACGCCTTTTATAACTGTCTTTATCCTAGGCTACATAGTCAAGTGACGGCTTTTATAACTATGTCTTCATCCTAGTAGGCTACATATATAGTCAAGTGACGCCTTTTATAACTGTCTTTATCCTAGGCTACATAGTCAAGTGACGCCTTTTATAACTATGTCTTTATCCTAGACTATATAGTCGAGTGACGGCTTTTATAACTATGTTTTCATCCTTGTAGGCTACATAGTCAAGTGACGCCTTTTATAACTATGTCTTTATCCTAGGCGACATAGTCAAGTGACGCCTTTTATAACTATGTCTTTATCCTAGACTATATAGTCAAGTGACGGCTTTTATAACTATGTCTTCATCCTAGTAGGCTACATAGTCAAGTAATATATTTTAGTATTTATTTCCCACATAAAACAAATCTGCAGCAGACGACTTCGAAAACATAGTGACAAAAACCTGAAAAATCTCCATAAAAGATAGCTTAAATTGTTAAATAAAGTTGAAAACATTGTGGCCAAAGGAGAAAATGCTCATCATGAAAAAAAAAAGCTTCTGTATGTGGAACAGTGTTAATGTCTTTGTTGTAAGTCCATAATACAGATGCCTCTATAGCAGATGACTTTTCAATAATATTGTGGGAAAAGCGCTGGAGATTGTTAGAATAGCATATCGGTTATGGATTGAAAGATAACTTACTTTTAGAGCTGGATTATTTCAGTCAAATGTTTAGAGTTGTTTCATGTATATGTGTATTAACCATTTCCCACATACAACTGCCTCTGCAGCAGACAACTTTTAAAAACATTGTGGCAAAAAGGAGAAACTGCTCATCATGAGCCAGACAATTTTCCTAAAATTTATTTAATAATTATACTTACATTTATTGAGATGTCAAATATTTAAAAAAATGTCTGCTGCAGATTTCTGACATGTTGGAAAAGGTCAATGAGTGATTACAAAAGTGCAAAATGTCGGGTACATTAGTTAAGGTGTTCATTAAGTTTAATTATAGTAAATGGACAGTAAAGAGTTTTTGGCTTTAAGCAATTCCCAATTCCCCACATACAGACCACATTTTGATGTAATAAACAGCAGAATAATTCGAGGGCTTGGCGTGAAACGGTTGTAACTCAAATTGGTATTTTCTTACCAAGGTTAATCACCTCGCCATAAACTCTTTATAAGCGTTAAATAATTTTTCTTGGTAAACAATGGAAATTTAGGTGCCATTGCTCGTTCTGAGCAATGGCACCTAAATTTGCATTGTTTACAAAGGGGTCAAAATTGCCCCTAAACCAGGGTTTTCAAAATAGGTTTTTAGTTACAACCGTCTCACGCCAAGCCCTCGAGATGCTTTTTGAAAGCATTGTGGTAAAAGGTGAGATTGCGCACAATGAGCAATTTCTCCTTTTTGCCACAATAGTTTCAACTTATTTCAACATGTATTCTTTTGCTTATAGAGATTTTTTAATATCTTTCCTTGATAATTTTAAATTGTCTGCTGCAAATTTGTTGTATGTCGGAAAGGGCTAACTTGGATAGATTTCTCTGACAATTTTCTAATTTACTGTAATTAATTAATCTATGAACACTGGTATGGCCAAAAACTGATAGCTTCCTGATCTTAAATCCTTTAATGTTTTTAACAAAATTTGCAAGTACAAATTAACCTTTTCCCTCATATAGATGCTTTCTGATGCCTCTGCAGCAGATGGCTTTTTGAAAACATAGCGACAAAAGAAGAAATTGCTCAAAACAAGCAATTTCTCCTTTTGCCACAATGTTTTCTACTTTTAGGTATACTAGGTTATCCATTTAATTATAGAGATTTTCTATTTTTTGACAAAATATGTTAAAAGTCTTCCGCTGCAGAATTGTCGTATGAGGGAAAAGGTTAACAAATGATAACATCTTCTAATTAGCCGAGTCTGCGGAAGGTTGGTTCAAGATAAAGAACAAGTAAGAGCTTTGGTGACGAAGTTTGACTATTTATAGTCGCAGGACTCGTTGCTTCGTTTAACTGAAGTATGGAAAATGGTTGGTTGAGATATGGATTTAATTTGTTATAATATTCGTGTGATGTCAATCATGAAGAGACTTATGTTAATAATTCATACATACAACAAATTGTTAAGGTTGGTTTTCCTGGAGCATAAATATTAGTATAAAAATAATAAATCTGAACTAAATTGGCCACAGTGTATTGAATTCTCTCCAATAATTACGCTTTCATAATTTAAAATGTTCTAAACTTTTACCTAGATATTTTCAAAGACATCAGTTGCAGAAATGGTTTACGTGGAAAAGGGAGAAGTGTGCACCAAAAAAAAAATCATAGTGGAGTGCCCTTGGGCAAGGCAGTTTTTCTAGCCTAGTACTGGTTTGTTTACCCAGGGATCATGAATAAGTGAACTGTCGCCATAATATAACTGAAATAATGTTGAAAATGGCTTAAAACCCCAATAAAACATTAAAAAAAATATCATAAAGTGAACATTAATAAAGATTTTAATTCAAAGTACAATTATATTTTATGTACTGAATCATGAAGTGAACATTTATAAAGATTTTAATTCAAAGTACAATTAGTACTTAAGATAACTGTGCTGATGGTTAAAAGTTGACATTTTATGTACTGAATCATGAAGTGGTGGTTTAAAAGGCACGTACATAAAGTACATTTAGTGGTTAAGTTACCCAAATGTTCGAAAAGAAAAACGAAAAAAAAAAAAAAAGGTAAGAGTTCATTGCTTTTTTTAAAGCAGACTTTATTTTTATCATATGGCAGTTGGGTGGGTCTGTTTATAAATAACAATCTACTAGACTATTTCTTATAAATGACAAGAAGAGAAATTGGCTGAAGAACAAGTCAAAGGAAGACATGTTTCTAAGTTGACTTGACTGCTTTGACTGGTTTTGTTCAGCAGTGGTGACACCATTGTTTTGAAAATAAGACCGATTATAATGCACCAGGCGCCGGTGGCGCCAACGGTCATATAATGAGCGAAACATATGAAAAAAATCCAAATTGACTGTAAACAATTGTGTTTGCATTTACCAACAAACTATATCCCTCTGAAGGTGAAGAAAAACTGAATGAAACTCACCGGTCAGGATAGTTCAGTCGACATAGAAACATGTCTCTTTTATCCCTTTCCCTCATATAGACGCTTTCTGACGCCTATGCAGCAGACTGCTTTTTGAAAACATAGTGACAAAAGAAGAAATTGCACAACACGTGCAATTTCTCCTTTTGCCACAATGTTTTCCACTTTTTGTCATAGGTTATCCATTCAATTATGGAGATTTTCTATGTTTTGACAAAATATGTTCAAAGTCGTCTGCTGCAGAATTGTCGTATGAGGGAGTAATGTGGTTATTTGATATCTCTACCCAGGATGAGGGTTCTCACTAATATTACCCAAATGAAATATGGTGAAAAACAGACAAGCATTTTTCCCCCTACATGGCTCTAAGATATGGGGTGTTTTATGTTCTTAAATCCTTATTTGACCCTCTATAACCCTATGTTGTATAGGTTCTCAAAATAATCGTTTCAATGAGATGATTCTTTTGAGTATTATAAAACATCAAAGGGTTTGGTTTGATAATTAGAAAGATATTATGGGGAAAAGAGCTGCTGGATCTCTGAACCCACAATGTAATTTTCTGGATGGTTTGGATTTGTACCCACGGTATTGAAATGGTAGGTGAACCACATAATTATAGAAAGAATTAAGCCTTTCCCTCTCTATAAAAAATCTCTATAATTGAATGGATAACCTATGACGAAAAGTGGAAAACATTGTGACAAAAGGAGAAATTGCTCGTTTTGAGCAATTTCTTCTTTTGTCACTATGTTATCAAAAAGCTGTCTGCTGCAGAGGCGTCAGAAAGCGTCTTTATGAGGAAAAGGTTAAGTCAGAGGACTAGATGAGTGGGAGTAAACTGAGTCTTTTTCCATACAATATTTTTCTTATTAACCAAACCCTATGTTGTTGGTACTTAAATGGTTCCTCTCACTGGGTCAATTCTTTTGAGTATCAACAGCAGAGGCGTCAGAAAGCGTCTATATGAGGGAAAGGGTTAAGTCAGAGGACTAGATGAGTGGGAGTAAACTGAGTCTTTTCCCTACAATATCTCTCTTATTACTCAACCAAATTCTTGTACCCACAGTATCAGGAATCTGCCGTGATCAAGTGGTTAGCGCGGATAATTTGAAACTGGGTGTCCCGGGTTCGATCCCCAGTCGCGGCACGATGGTCATGGTGAAGTGCCCTTGGGGCAAGGCATATTTTCTAGCCTAGTACTGGTTTGTTTACCCAGGGATCATGAATAAGTGAACTGTCGCCGTGATATAACTGAAATAATGTTGAAAGCGGCGTAAAACCCTAATAAAACAAATTCTTTTGAGTATCAACACCATAATGGTTTGAATGTCTAATAAGGATATCATAATATTAAAAATTGCCCTGATCTAAAGCTCTGCATTGGAAATATCTTTTTACTTTATATCGAAAATGACTGTAAAGATTATGAAGTTATCCATTTCCCATATACAGACGCTTTCTGATTCCTCATCAGCAGACGACTTTTGAAAACACTGTGGCAAAATCGAAATTGCTCATGATGAGCAATTTCTCATTTTGCCACAATATTTTTAACTCTTATCTAATAATTAAACTTTCTTTTTTTATGGGTATTCAATATTTTTGTCTCTTAAGTTTTCGAAGTCGTCTGCTGCAGATTTGTTGTATGTGAGAAAGGGTTAATTGATAGTTAGTCTTACGTAAAAACACTTCATTTTCTCAAAGAAATTATATGTGTCGCAGTTGCTCTGAAGCATTTCATATTGATCAAGTCACTATACAGTCCCCGTAATCAAAAACAATTATAGGCTGATTTCATTGTTGGAAATTAAATAAGAAGAAATTGTCAGACAGAAATTGCCGTATTGTATCTAGTGAAAATTGAAGAGCTATTTCTGAGTTATGATAACATGTGCATGGATCATATTATGTTTTTCACTAGGAAGAAGTTTAGAAAAAATGGCACTTAAGGATCACTTTATGTGTATCATCATCGGAGCAGTGTTTTTTGGGGAAAATCAACCATAGCGATTTTATGATAAATGTAGAGTAAGATCTGTCTGCGCTTGTATGCAATCTGCTCCAACAGTTTACCATCATTCTGTGTTCTGTAACTAACCCTTTCCCACTCATAGACACTTTCTGAAACCTATACAGCAGACGTATTTTGAAAACATTGCGACAAAAGGAGAAATTGCTCAAAACAAGCAATTTCACCTTTTACCACAATGTTTTCAACTCTTTTCAGTAAATATACTTTCAATTATTGTGATCTTCCATATTTTTGCTTTGATGTTTTAAAAGTAGTCTGCTGCAGTTTTTTCAAGTATGTGGGAAAGGGTAAAGCAGAAAATGTAGATCCACAAAGTGGATTAAATGGCCATTTTTGGTTTTCTTCTCTCTCTTTTTTGCCTATTATATTATTTTCTATTTCTGGTCAAATTAGAGCGTGATATGCTAATTGACTGGCTTTGACATCTGCTCTCAATTCTTGTTTTTGTGCGGAGCAATTTGATAATAAGGTAGCAACCTTTTGATTGTGGGCTAACTAACTAGACAGAGCTCTAATTAAGTTAAGGGTAGTTTTGCATATTCTAAAATCCTTATTTGACCCTCTAACCCTATGCTGTGGGTACTCTAAAGAATTTTCAATGAGACAATCTCTTTTGAGTACCCACATCAAAGGGTTTTGTTTGATAATAAAAAAGAGATATTGTGGGGAAAGGAGCAGCATATCCCTCCTTATCTTGACCTCTGGATAGACTTTTAAACCTTTCCCTCATACGACAATTCTGCAGCAGACGACTTTGAACTTATTTTGTCAAAACATAGAAATTCTCCATATTTGAATGGATAGCCTATGACAAAAAGTGGAAAACATTGTGGCAAAAGGAGAAATTGCACGTTTTGTGCAATTTCTTCTTTTGTTACTATGTTTTAAAAAAGCCGTCTGCTGCAGAGGCGTCAGAAAGCGTCTATATGAGGGAAAGAGGTTAAAAAGATAGTATATCGGGTTCACACCAGACATTACGGGCTTTGACAGTGTTTATAACCCTTTCCCGTCTACGTTCATATCTGCAGCAGACGACTTTGAAAGTATCTGGGCGGCAAACACATGGAAAAGCTCTATAAATGTAGGATTCATTACTGAAAAAAGTTGAAAACATTGTGTCAAAATTAGAAATTGCTCGTTTTGAGCAATTTCTACTTTTGTCACGATGTTTTCAAAAGTCGTCTGCTGCAGAGGCGTCAGAAAGCGTTAATACCTCTTACTAACCTTTTACCACACACAATCAATCTGGAGCTGATGACTTTGAAAAATATAAAGTAAAAAATATATTAAATCTCTATAATTGATAGTATGATAATTGAATAGAGTTAAAATAATTGTGGCAAATGGAGAAATTGCTCATTATGAGCATGCAATTTCTCACTTTGCCATCATGATTTCAGAAGTTGTCTGCTGCAGACGGCATCAAATTAACCTGTTTCCACATATAAGTCAACTTTGAAAACATCAAGGCACATACATTGAAAATCTCTATAAATGTTTAAATTATTAAACAAAGTTGAACACATCTTGTGAAAAGGAGAAATTACTTGTTTTGTTTAGTTTTCAATAGTCATCTGCTACAGAGGCGTTATAGAGCATCTGTATGTGGGAAAGAGTTCCTACACGGGGGTATTTTTAAATGGTCATAGAGGAACTGTGTAACAGTTTAAGGAATTAAGTCATTTATTTAAGGAAGTCTGACTGTCATATCTGTTTTAACAAATTTCTTTGCATATTTTAATAAGCATGTAAAAAGCAACTTAACCGTCTTAAAATGTCTGGGAGAGAGTGATAAAACTTTTCATGGTGTAAACTTAAATATTTTTAGCTCCCTTTTTTACAAAAAAACAAACATAATATGAGCTATCCCGCGAGAAAACCAACAGTGTGGCCTCTGCGTAAATTATCATACCGGATCAGCCTAAGAATGCCACATGGGCTGCGTAAATTATCATACCGGATCAGCCTAAGAATGCCACATGGGCTTATCCGGGTAGACACTTTTTGCCTCCTGTGGATTTCCTGTTTCCTGAATCATTGCTCTATACCTCTATCCCCTTGAGACGGAATGTGTCGGCCCGTATTAGCCTGCGCAGATACCATCAGTGTTCCCACCACCTTTTCAAACTGGTTTTTTTTTGGCACCCCCAACTAACTGATATTTTTATAAAGTGGAGGTTTTCTGAAAAAAGTGGGGGTGCCATTTTTGTTTACATGTAAGGTCGATGAGAACGAAGTGAAAATGTTAATAAACACACATAATCATATCACATTTATATTTTTATTTTATTTCTATGGACATATCAATAAATGACAGTTTTTAAATTGCTAAAAAGAGTTGAAACAAATAAGCAATTTATCTTTTTGCTATTGTTTCTTAATTGGAAACAGGAATCTAGAGTATCATTCTTGATTCCTGCTTGGAATCATTTTAAATTATTTTGCTAGGATCGAATGTTTTGAAAACTTATATGCATGTTGACATAATAATTTTTGATAGGTCACAGTCCTTTTTAAACCCAAAATATACACGTGACCATTCCAGCCAATCGTATTTGTAAATCAAAACAAATTTAAGACTTCCCAGAGACATATAAACACAATGTGTTTATATGTCTCTGGACTTCCAAAAGCCCAAATGTATGCAGTAAACGTCATCAATATTGGGGCCGTTGAATAGGCATGCGCACAAGACATGTAACAATTGTAAACTTCCGCTAATATTCCAAAACTGAAAGCACTCGGTAAATCTCAAAACCCACTGCAATTAGCGCGATTTGTCAAAGAATAACCCTGTTAAAGATCGACGATTAGAAATGCATATTATTCGGCAAAAAAATTTCACTTACAAAAATATAACGGTGCCTGAAATCTCACCTCGCAATTTCGAACCCTGTGTAGTGGATTTCCAAATAAGGAGATGTTTACTACAGCTTCAAGAAAGCGCGCGAAAAAAATCACGTGATATGTATGCCCTGCGAAAATATCACGTGGTGTTATTTCTTCAAGTAGAAAGCGACTCCATTGGATGAAGCTCTACTTTTAACTGTCTCGCGAGATTACAAATTAGCAAAGCAACAAATACATACTGATCACGTGGTCAACATACTAGGTACAGTATTTGAGTGAGTTATTTATAGAAAGGTCTACACATCCAAGTTTATCTTTCATTCTTTCTCATCATTCACATATGCATTGTTAGACTTACTTAGGAGCATTTCAGCTATTTATTCAGTGATTTTCTGTGCGCGACAGTCACGTAATTCTGATTGATTACAAAATACTTGCGTGACTTATAAAGTCTGTGCGTGAAAAACGCACAGATGTACGTGAATGGGAACACTGTACCATAATGTTGTTTTTCTCATGGAACGGCTCATATTTGGCGTGGTGACACAATAAGGGATCACTTCTCCATCTTCTGTCTGTCAATGCCAGTGATAAGTGTGGGGGATTTGAAATCGGACAGCCTATGTTCAATCACCACTAGCATCGGTCGATGGGGATTTGAAATCGGACAGCCTATGTTCAATCACCACTATCATCGGTCGATGGGGATTTGAAATCGGACAGCCTATGTTCAATCACCACTAGCATCGGTCGTGGGGGATTTGAAATTGGACAGCCTATGTTCAATCACCACTAGCATCGGTCGTGGGGGATTTGAAATTGGACAGCCTATGTTCAATCACCACTAGCATCGGTCGTGGGGGATTTGAAATCGGACAGCCTATGTTCAATCACCACTAGCATCGGTCGTGGGGGATTTGAAATCGGACAGCCTATGTTCAATCACCACTAGCATCGGTCGTGGGGGATTTGAAATCGGACAGCCTATGTTCAATCACCACTAGCATCGGTCGTGGTGGATTGCTCTTGGGCAAGGCACATTTCCAAACAATGTAGTCCAGGGATCATGAATAAGTGTTCTGTAGCTGTGATATAACTGAAATATTCAGGTGGTCCAGATAAGAAGGGCTTCACACAGCACCTTTCCCCAAAATATCTTATTATCAAACCATACCCTATGATGTGGGTACTCAAAAGAATCGTCTCAATGACATAGGGTTAGAGGGTCAAATAAGGATTAACTCCCCTTATCTAGAGCTCTGAATATCGTTGAAAACGGGGTCAATCACTTTTTCACTCACTCACTGACCTATTGGCAGGCGCCACTTGACTGTGTTCCTTTCAATAACTCGTGTATTATTTTATAATTTTGCTTTCTTCATGAAACTTTGTTTGATCTTTAAATTAGATGCGTTGTTTATAACTCAAGGGTGGCACAATTCTATCATCTACAAAGAGAGTTGTATTTTAGAGATAATTTAGCATCAAAAGATTTAAACCATTACATGATTTAGGCAACTTTATATTCTGCAGGAGAAAAGTTTTCAAAAATTAATGAGCAATTTAGCCTTTTCCTAAAATATTTCATGTTCTGTTTTTTACTTTCTTATAAATAACAAATCTGCAGTAGACAACTTCGTTAAAAGTTCTACGGGAAATTTATATAACTTTTCTTTAAAGAATATAAATATTGAATAGACTTTTAATGACAAAAGGAGAAATTACTCTTCATGAACGTTTTCTGTTGTTTGCCACAATGTATAAAAAGTCATATTTCCTGCACTTGCGTCCAAATATGGTTGCATGACTGTCGAAAAAAGGATAACTAAAAAATACCAAACTAGGTCAACAGATCATGTGACAAATAAAATTGTGTCAAATCTGACCAGTTTTCAATTTTGTTTGCGCAATTTTTTCTTTTGTCACAATGTTTTCAAAATGCCGTGTGCTGCAGAGGTCGTCATAAAGCGTCTGTATGAGGGAAAGGGTTAAACACAGGCTGGACTGTATTCAAAGGGCCAGCAGATCAGTCGGCAAAGATGCACAATCGGGACAGGATCGTCCTTGTTTGGCATCTAGACAATCAAACATCCTGGCAGCACATTTCAAATAAAGTCTTGAAATTAATCTTCTTTAGACATATTCAGAAAGGTTGTGGAATGTTGCATTGTGTGTTTTGAGTTATGAATTATCTACATTTGATTTCACAAGAACTTGAAGATGATCTACATTTAATTTCATCAAAAAATTAAACGCTTTCTTTCGAGTGAAGAAGTGACAAAAGTAATTTTTACAGGAGAAATGACATAAAGATGACTTTCTATTCATTTAAAGAAAAAATTAAGGATTATCTATTAAATCATGCTAACTTAACTAAAAATGATTGACATTGTTTTTGTTCTTTAAAAAGTTATTTGAGTGTTGTATATGAATGACGTAATTGTATGAATTTTGCTTCATGCTCATAATAGCATAGTTGTTGTATTCATGTTTTTATTAGCTCACCTGAGCTTTGCTCAAGGTGAGTTATTGTGATCGCCTTTTGTCCGTCGTCCGTCGTGCGTCATCCGTCAACTTCTTCTCCTCAGTAACCAGTGGGTCAATTTGGATGAAACTTCACAGAAAGCATCCTCTCAATGACCTCACCAGAATTCCTTCAAATTTTTGGGATCCATGCAAAATTCTGGTTTCCATGGCAACGAAACCGAAAAAGCTTCAAAATTCTTCTTCTCCCAAACTGGTTGGCAGATTTTCAAATAATTTTGTAGAAATGTTCCTTAGATGACCCTCTATCAGATTCCTTCAAGCCATGTTGATTGGTCGAAAAACATGGCCACCAGGGGGGGGCGGGGATATTTTGCCTTATATGGCTATAGTGAAAACTTAAAAAATCTTCTCCTCCGAAAGTGTCAGGCCGATTTTCAAATAATTTTGTAGAAATGTTCCTTGGGTGACCCTCTATCAGATTCCTTCAAGCCATGTTGATTGGTCGAAAAACATGGCCGCCAGGGGGGGGGCGGGGCTATTTTGCCTTATTAGGCTATAGTGCAAACTTAAAAAATCTTCTCCTCCAAAAGTGTCAGGCAGATTTTCAAATAATTCTGTAGAAATGTTCCTTGGGTGATCCTCTATCAGATTCCTTCAAGCCATGTTGATTGGTCAAAAAGCATGGCCGCCAGGGGGCGGGGCTATTTTGCCTTTTATGGCTATAGTGAAAACTTAAAAAATCTTCTTCTCCCAAACTGGTTGGCAGATTTTCAAATAATTTTGTAGAAATGCTCCTTGCATGACCCTCTATTAGATTCCTTCAAGCCATGTTGATTGGTCAAAAAACATGGCCGCCAGGGGGCGGGGCTATTTTGCCTTATATGGCTATAGTGAAAACTTAAAAAATCTTCTCCTCCCAAAGTGTCAGACCGATTTTCAAATAATTTTGTAGAAATATTCCTTGTATGACCTTCTATCAGATTCCTTCAATCCAAGTTGATCATCATGGCCCTCTTGTATCATAAATGACGTCGCCAGAGTGTAATAAAGCCATTGAATAAATTGCGTATTCAACTAGTGTTATAACAATGCTACGTAACGTGACGTCATAACGTAACGTTTAGCGTTGTAAATACGCGCGCTTTATAGCGACGTTTATATGGATATAGCGCTTTAAATTATTAAATTAGTATTTATGATATAAAAAGAACATTACATTCGTGGTCATTCAATACGAAATTTATTAAACCCGTTTTCTAAAAGTGATAAAAACTCGCCAAGGCTTGTTCTTATCAATTTCAGAAAACTCGTTTAATAAATTCCGTATTGAATGACCACTCATGTTATATCCTCTATGTATGTTACTTTTCCATTTGATGTATCTGAGGGCCTCAGGGAAGATTAGTGTATACTAACTGTGTTTACCCTCGTAAAATAAAGTATTATTATTATTATTATTATTCACTTTGGAGACAGCATTACACTAAACTAAGAACTTGAAGATGATCTACATTTAATTTCATCAAAAATTAAACGCTTTCTTTCGAGTGAAGAAGTGACAAAAGTAATTTTTACAGGAGAAATGACATAAAGATGACTTTCTATTCACTTTGGAGAGACAGCATTACACTAAAGTTACTGATTCTCCTTGAAGGAATTACAGGCAAAAAGCAGTTGTCTGTGGGAAAATAGTTCACAACATAATTAGTGGTGTAATGTCATTTATGTTTTGAGGGTGAGCCTTTAGACACATTGTAGTTATAGTATGGATATACGTATGTCGCAAGATTTGTACCAACAAATCTACGCAGCCTTTTGGATATTTGGACCTGGACTAACGGTAAGATTGTTTACTTTTTAAAATAATTAAAAAAAAAAATCGTTTTTAATTTAAAATTCATCAGATAATCTTTGAAAACATTTTGCGAAAAGGTGAAAAAAATGTGAAATTGATAAAATCAAGCAATTTCTCATTTTCACACAATCTTTTCACCTGCATCAAAATCATACTTTTTAGTTTCTTTTCAAGACCTTTTAATGTTTTGATTAACTATTTTTAAAGCAGTGAACTCTAATCATATCTGGTGGATGGTTCTGGCATGATAGTAGATTCACCATTTCCCTCATACGACAATTCTGCAGCAGACGACTTTGAAAACATATTTTGTCAAAAAATAGAAAATCTCTGTAATTGAATGGATAACCTAGACTGACTAAAAGTGGAAAACCTTGTGGCAAAAGGAGAAATTGCTTGTTTTGAGCAATTTCTTCTTATGTCACTATGTTTTCAAATGGCCGTCTGCTGCAGAGGTGTCAGTAAGCGTCTATATGAGGGAAAGGGTTAACAGATGGGACACAAAAAAGACATGTCAGACCAATTTTGGCCTTGAACTGGGGAAATGTTGTCCCGAAGGCGTCAAAACTCTCATGTTGCTACAAAACCGTAGCTCTGTATGCAGGTATCCCCTTATAACTGTCACACACCTTATTTGCTTATTTTATCATCTTTTTCCCTCATATGGACGCATTTTGACACATGTGTAGTTGACAACTTTTAAAAATGTTTTTGCAAAAGTCGAAATTGCTCGTAATGAGTAGGTTTTCCTTTCACCGCATTTGTTCCAAATCTATAAACTTTTATTAACAGATACTTCCCGGTTTTGCCCAGATGATTTCAAAGTCGCCTGCCTTCTACATATTTGCTGTAGGTTGGAAAGGGTTGAACACTAATATTTTCAATAGTTTCGCCTCCAGATGTTTTCAAAGTCTTCTACTGAAGATTTGTTGTATGTGGGAAAGGGTTTGGGAATAGACCACTGTACATCATTATGTGCTGTCCGATTGTGAAGATTCGTCCTCCACTGTACATCATTATGTGCTATCCATGTGAAGATTCGTCCTCCACTGTACATTAGTATGTGCTGTCCATGTGAAGATTTGTCCTCCACTGTACATCATTATGTGCTGTCCATGTGAAGATTCGTCCTCAATTCCAATCAGTGTGGGTTATGTATGGTGGGTGCAAATGTATTCGGAAAATTATTCCACTCGAACATAGGGACCTTTTGTCCCAGAAGCAAACACTATACCAGGGCTCCAGATTGGGATGAAACTTCACAGGAAGCATCCTCTCAATGTCCTCCTAAATTCCTCAATTTTGTTGGATCGATGTATTATTCTGGTTTCCATGGCAACCAAAGAAAAAACTTTTAAAAATTCTTCTCCTCAAAAAACTGTTTGGCCGATTTTCAAATAATTGTGTAGAAATGTTCCTTGGATGACCCTCTATCAGATTCCTTCAAACCATGTCGATTGGTCGAAAAACATGGTCTCCAGGGGGCGAAAACTTCAAGCCATGTTGATTGGTCAAAAACTATGGCCAACAGGGGGCGGGGCTATTTCGCCTTATATGGCTATAGTGTAAACTTAAAAAATCTTCTACGACAAAAGTGTTTGGCCGATTATCAAATAGTTAAATGTTCCTTGAGTGACCCTCTATCAGATTCCTTCAAGCCATGTTGATTGGTCGAAAAACATGGCCAACCGGGAGCGGGGCTATTTTGCCTTATATGGCTATAGTGTAAACTTAAAAAATCTTCTCCGACGAAAGTGTTTGGCCGATTATCAAATAATTTTGTAAAATGTTCCTTGACCCTCTTTCAGATTCCTTCAAGCCATGTTGATTGGTCGAAAAACATGGCCGTTGGAGTAATGATACAAATCATTTTGTAGAAATGTTCCTTGGGTGACTCTATCCGATTCCACCAAGCTATGTCGATTTGTCTTAAAATATGGCTGCCAGGGAGCGGGGGTTGTTAGCTTTAAATTGGCTTTAGTGAAAACTTTAAAAATCTTCTCCTCCCAAACTATTTGGTCGTTTTTCAAATAATTATGCAGAAATAATCCTTGGGTGACACTGTCTGAGATTCCTTCAAGCCACTGTGATTGGTAAAAAAACATGGCCACCAGGGGGCGGGGCATTTTGGAGATTTAATTTTTTGCCTAATTGCAATGGAGCGATACTGACCCTCTTGTTGAAAAATATATTAGAACTTTTCAAAAAATATACATGAATTTCATGTTTATCGCCGGTTACTTTGCATAGATGCTTGCATAACAGTGTCATCATCGATAATGTCAATGTTAAAGTACTTTACAAATCGTAATTTTTCCAAAATTTGCAAACAAATATAACCACGCATGTTTACATTGCTCGTTCGTACTAAAGAATGTTCAACTTAAACTCCAATATAGTACTTACTAGAAAATGATTGGTGACGAACCGAAGATAAAATTATTATATTTACTGATCTGTATGTATGGTAAAAAAAGAACCTTTTACTAAAAAAAAAAACGTCTGTTGTTTAGGAATTACCAAGCTCAATTGAATTCAGAAATACGCGTACAACATTCAATATAGTGTTATTATACCTCCGTTCTATTTATAGGATTCTCGTGATAACCTGACTTACTGATTTGGCCTCCTTGGTCATCATCAAAGCAAAATTTAAAAAGGTTTAGGGCTACTGTTTTTAAATTAGTTTTTATACGCCGCCGGAGGCGGTCGTATATTGGCGTCATCTTCTCCGTTTGTCCGTCCGTACGTCCATTTCTTGTGAACGCAAATCCTCCTACGTTTCTGACCGTATCTTTTTAAAACTTGGTCAATGTCATGACTATAATGGGTAGATGTGCATGAAGCGGCGATTTTCCGGTTCATTGATATTGCAGCCTTGTGAACGCAACTCCTCCTATGTTTCTGACCGAATCTTTTCAAAACTTGGTCAATATCATGACTATAATGGGTAGATGTGCATGAAGCGGCGATTTTCCGGTTCATTGATTTTTGCAAGATTTATGTCTCTTGTAACTTAGTCTCTGTAGCTGATTGATATTGCGGCTTGTGAATGCAACTCTTCCTACATTTCTGACTGAATCTTTTCATAACTTGGTCAATATCATTACTATAATGGGTAGATGTGCATGAAGCAGGGATTTTCCGGTTCAGCAATTTTTGCAATAGTTATGCCTTTCGAAACTTGGTCTCTATAGCATATTCACTTGAGAACGCAACTCAAGTTTCCAAACAGGTAGAAGTGCATAAAGCAGAGATTATCCGGTAGAGTGATTTTTGCAAGAGTTATGCTCAGAAGGAAAAAAGGATACATATCGACACTGCCATTTGACCTACTTTCATATTGGAAGCCTCTATGGCGTTCTATCTCTGTTTATATGTATCCCATTTTCTTTAGTTAATACCCAAGTCAGCTAGGCTGGTAAGCAGAGTAAGAATTTCAACTCTGAACAAGTGTGGATAAACTGTTTTGCTCAAGGAAACACCTGGCTGCCCCTGCAGGGATCGAACCTACTACCCAGGCAACCATGATCTCAGGTCCCTGTCTCTTCCAGCTCAGCTAACTGGTCTCACAGACTTCATTTTGAGCTTATGTAATTTATACAGACATGTTAAAAGCAATAATTAAAATGACCAATCTTGATCTTTATATTTTGTGGCGGCACTGGCACTCTTGTTTTCCTTATATTCAGTCAGAGGAATCTGTCGGGGTTGAGTAATTGATAAGCGTCGGGGATTTGAAACTGGGTTACCTGGCACTTGGGCAAAGCACATTTTCTAGCCTGGTACTGGTTTGTGTAACCGAGGATCATAAATAAGTGAACTGTCGCCGTGATATAACAGAAATAATGTTGAAAGCGGTGTAAAACCACAATAAAACAATTTATTCAGTCAGACAGATGGATATAATATATGAAATTATTTGGATATATTATTGAATAAGCTATCGATGCGTATGTTTGCTTTGTCATGCCGTTGTTAAATAAGGTAGAAATTGGCCTTTAAAAGTGCGCACAAAATCCGTGTGCAAATGTGTCATATTTTTTGGTGATGTAACCTGTACTAGGATGCGAACAGTCAAAATATAAAATCACATTCCGAGAACAGAAACCTGGACTAACCTGAAACAAAGGGAGTTAAATCCTCCTGGTTTGTTTGATGCTATATATTGGCACATCATGGAAACAGGGATGCTTTAAAGGGAGAACACTCTATCAGGCTTATATAATATTGGTAATCTATTCAAGAACTGGTTAATAACCTTTTACCTCATACAACAAATCTTCAGCAGATGACTTTGAAAAAATTGTGGAGTAGGAAGAATTTGCTCATAATGAGAAAATACTTCTTTTGCCACAATGCTTTCAATAGTCGTCTGCTGCAGAGGCGTCAGAATGCATTTATGGTAAAATGTTGAAATGAAATTATTGTTAAAATTTCCCATTTATGTTATAACTTCACTTTACTTTTTTTTTTCCCGTGGTTAAGTTAAAAGTAATTCATGCTAAATGTTACAAATCTGCACTATATATGGCTTTTAAAACATCAAGGCCAAAAAGAGATGGAAAATCTTTATAAATAAAAGTACAGTTTTAGAATAAATTTTAAAACAATGTGACAAGGGGAGAGCATTTTGATTAATTTCTACTCTTGCCACAATGTTTTCAATTATTTGATTTTTTTTTTCTTATTCAAAAATGGTTAAATTGTATTCTGAAATATAAATCTTTTCTTGGATTTACTTATTTTAAACTGATCAATTTTCAACAAATATAACGTAGCATACTTAGATATTAAAAAACCCAAAAAATCCATAAAGTCAATTGCATGCCAGAACCAATTGATTCCAAGATTCCCTTCAGACAGTGATATGTGTAATAACATAGACTCTTTCCAGTTCTAGATCACATAGACAATGGATCATTTCTCAAACAGACAAGATCAATTTTGACATATATTGTATAACCCTTTCCCTCATACAGCCGAGCATTTTTTTCCTTTTGCAACTGTTGAACTCTAATTTATCAATATACATGGTACATTCATTTAAATAGATTTTTCATATTTTTGCAAAGATGTTTTTCTAATGATAGTTGTTTTACTTGATGCAACCATCACAACTATGTAAATAATCAAGTTAGATAACTCGATCTTGTATATACGAGGGTCAGTCGTAAAGTTCCCAGACAGTTCTCATAAAATACGCATTTTGTATTAAATCGTATTAATACTTGGAAATACTAAAATATGATGTTTTATAGTCCTGTTTAGAAAAACTTACAATTATTTAATTGATATAAATCCTTTTTGCATTTTAATTCAATAATGCAGTTTAAGTGGTTTGGAGCAGTTTGAAATCAAACATATTTAGGAACAAAATCTAGATGTATTATATCTCAAATCTTCAAAATTTGGCACGTTAACGTCATGATTTTATTCTGTTGTTAGAATCATATCTATTGAATATTTCCTGAAAATTTTGATGTCATACCTGTCATAACAAGTATGGAATCGCATGTTGATGATTGCTACCCTTCATCATGTGCATTAATTTAAACATCAACGTCATTCGGCACGGATCAACGTTCGGTGATAAATTATTGCGCAAATGTAGGAATGACTCCTACAGAGACTTTCATATTCATGGAACGGGACTTTTGATTTATTTTGGTTTTAAAACAAGTAGTATCGAAATGATATGAGTCAGAGAACTTTACGACTGACTCTCGTAATGCAAATAAGTAGTCTGCTGCAGATTAGTAGTATGACGGAAAGGGGGATAACCTTGTATCGCTCTTGTTTTGAGACAAAATTTAAAGCATTGCAGGATAAATCAGAAATCCTCGTGCCCCTGAAAGGCTACTAATGCAAATTGTCATGAAAATGCAACCTTGTACCAGAAATTGTCAAATGACAGAGGTTTTAACCCCTCTCCTGCATACAACAAATCTACAGCAGATGTACGTCTTTAATAATACCTAGGAAAATATATTGAAAAATCGGGGATACCAACGACGGTAGTAATGTCTTCACTCCTCATCGCTCACAGTTGCAATAGCTTTACAACGGATTTTCTGGTGTCGGGGTGAGCCAGGTATAACACTAGGAAGGGTTGAAAGTGACCTAAGACACCATATAAACAAACTGCTTGTCGTTGAAGCTACCAATACAAACAAACTGCTTGTCGTTGAAGCTACCAATACAAACAGACTGCTTGTCCTTTAAGCTACCCATACAAACAAACTGCTTGTCCTTGAAGCCACCCATACAAATAAACTGCTTGTCCTTGAAGCTACCAATACAAACAAACTGCATGTCCTTGAAGCTACTCATACAAACAAACTGCTTGTCCTTGAAGCTTCCCATACAAACAAACTGCTTGTCCTTGAAGCTACCCATACAAACAAACTGCTTGTCCTTGAAGCTACCCATACAAACAAACTGCTTGTCCTTGAAGCTACCCATACAAACAAACTGCTTGTCCTTGAAGCTACCCATACAAATAAATTGCTTGTCCTTGAAGCTACCAATACAAACAAACTGCATGTCCTTGAAGCTACCCATACAAACAAACTGCTTGTCCTTGAAGCTTCCCATACAAACAAACTGCTTGTCCTTGAAGCTACCCATACAAACAAACTTCTTGTCGTTGAAGCTACCAATACAAACAAACTGCTTGTCGTTGAAGCTATACCCATACAAACAAACTGCTTGTCCTTGAAGCTACCCATACAAACACACTGCTTGTCCTTGAAGCTACTCATACAAACAAACTTTTTGTCATTGAAGCAACCCATATAAACAAACTGCTTGTCCTTGAAGCTACCAATACAAACAAACTGCTTGTCCTTGAAGGTACCCTATTGCATACAAACTTTTTGTCATTGAAGCAACCCATATAAACAAACTGCTTGTCCTTGAAGCTACCCATACAAACAAACTGCTTGTCCTTGAAGCTACCCATACAAATAAACTGCTTGTCCTTGAAGCTACCAATACAAACAAACTGATTGTCATTGAAGCTACTCATACAAACAAACTTTTTGTCATTGAAGCAACCCATATATAAACAAACTGTTTGTCCTTGAAGCTACCCATACAAACAAACTGCTTGTCCTTGAAGCTACCTATACAAACAAACTGCTTGTCCTGGAAGCTTTACCCATACAAACAAACTGATTGTCCTTGAAGCTACCAATACAAACAAACTGCTTGTCCTTGAAGCTACCCATACAAACAAACTTCTTGTCATTGAAGCTACCCATACAAACAAACTTCTTGTCATTGAAGCAACCCTATTGCATACAAACAGAATGCTTGTCCATGAAGCTACCCAAAGAAAACAATGATTTGAGAAAGGAATAAAATGCACTTTAATTAAGGTGTTAGAACTAAAATCAAGAAGAATTTAATTAAATGTACTATTCTGGGGAGTTCTCCAATTTAAAGTTTAAGCTACCCATACAAATAAACTGCTTGTCCTTGAAGCTACCAATACAAACAAACTGCATGTCCTTGAAGCTACCCATACAAACAAACTGCTTGTCCTTGAAGCTTCCCATACAAACAAACTGCTTGTCCTTGAAGCTACCCATACAAACACACTGCTTGTCCTTGAAGCTACCCATACAAACAAACTGCTTGTCCTTGAAGCTACCCATACAAACAAACTGCTTGTCCTTGAAGCTACCCATACAAATAAACTGCTTGTCCTTGAAGCTACCAATACAAACAAACTGCATGTCCTTGAAGCTACCCATACAAACAAACTGCTTGTCCTTGAAGCTTCCCATACAAACAAACTGCTTGTCCTTGAAGCTACCCATACAAACAAACTTCTTGTCGTTGAAGCTACCAATACAAAAAAACTGCTTGTCGTTGAAGCTATACCCATACAAACAAACTGCTTGTCCTTGAAGCTACCCATACAAACACACTGCTTGTCCTTGAAGCTACTCATACAAACAAACTTTTTGTCATTGAAGCAACCCATATAAACAAACTGCTTGTCCTTGAAGCTACCAATACAAACAAACTGCTTGTCCTTGAAGGTACCCTATTGCATACAAACTTTTTGTCATTGAAGCAACCCATATAAACAAACTGCTTGTCCTTGAAGCTACCCATACAAACAAACTGCTTGTCCTTGAAGCTTCCCATACAAACAAACTGCTTGTCCTTGAAGCTACCCATACAAACAAACTTCTTGTCGTTGAAGCTACCAATACAAAAAAACTGCTTGTCGTTGAAGCTATACCCATACAAACAAACTGCTTGTCCTTGAAGCTACCCATACAAACACACTGCTTGTCCTTGAAGCTACTCATACAAACAAACTTTTTGTCATTGAAGCAACCCATATAAACAAACTGCTTGTCCTTGAAGCTACCAATACAAACAAACTGCTTGTCCTTGAAGGTACCCTATTGCATACAAACTTTTTGTCATTGAAGCAACCCATATAAACAAACTGCTTGTCCTTGAAGCTACCCATACAAACAAACTGCTTGTCCTTGAAGCTACCCATACAAATAAACTGCTTGTCCTTGAAGCTACCAATACAAACAAACTGATTGTCCTTGAAGCTACTCATACAAACAAACTTTTTGTCATTGAAGCAACCCATATATAAACAAACTGTTTGTCCTTGAAGCTACCCATACAAACAAACTGCTTGTCATTGAAGCTACCTATACAAACAAACTGCTTGTCCTGGAAGCTTTACCCATACAAACAAACTGATTGTCCTTGAAGCTACCAATACAAACAAACTGCTTGTCCTTGAAGCTACCCATACAAACAAACTTCTTGTCATTGAAGCTACCCATACAAACAAACTTCTTGTCATTGAAGCAACCCTATTGCATACAAACAGAATGCTTGTCCATGAAGCTACCCAAAGAAAACAATGATTTGAGAAAGGAATAAAATGCACTTTAATTAAGGTGTTAGAACTAAAATCAAGAAGAATTTAATTAAATGTACTATTCTGGGGAGTTCTCCAATTTAAAGTTTAAATCATGGTAATTAAGCCTTTCCCACCTATAGACTTTTGAAAACTTTATTGCAAAAGGAAGAATTGCTCCAAACAAGCAATTTCTCTTTTTGACACACTGTTTTAATCACTAAATCTTTTGAAAACATTGTGACAAATCGAAACATTGCTTTATTCAAAGCTTTATATTCATTCATAGAGATTTTCCAATGTTTGTGTGAACATGTTTTCAAAGTCATCTATTGTAATTTTGTCATGATATATTGGAAAGGGTAAATGGGTATCATTGAACTGTGTTTATGGTATGCCATAAAGTGCCATGACCGAACATGGTCTAATCCCAAACAAAAACTGCAAGCTTAATTAACATTGCGGCAAGGAGGTCGCAGCAAGATTACTGTTGCAATCTTAATAAGGTTGCTCTAACTTGTTTAAGCATGCAGTTAGATTGTGATTACAATCCACAATCAAATGGAGAAGTTGCTCAATATAAACAAATTCTCCTATAGTCATAACTTGTGGTCTGCTATACCTATATATGTTGTAGGTACTTTAACCTCGGCAGCAGACGACTTTGAACATATTTTGTAAAAAAAAATAGAAAATCCCTATAATTGAATGGATAACCAACCTATGACTAAAAGTGGAAAACATTGTGGCAAAAGGAGAAATTGCTTGTTTTGAGCAATTTCTTCTTTTGTCACTGTTTTCAAAAAGCTGTCTGATGCAGAGGTGTCAGGAAGCGTCTATTTGTGGGAAAAGGTTAATAGAAAAGACTGTTTATTTTGAAAATTTGCCAAAGATTTCAATTTACATCCAAAACCAAATTGCACTTTTTATATACATAAATTGAAAATACTAATAAATTAAATTTTCTGTCTTAACCGAACCCTTTAACACATAATATATTTTCACTACACATCACAGAATAAACAGTCATTGACATATTAAGTTTACCTGTCAACTGTTTCCATATATTTCCATTAGCCTCCATTTTGAAATTTTGAAAATTCACAACTTCCTGTTGTTGTTGATGCAAACTTGCAAGCTTAGTCTCGAGCTTAACTGATTCTAAGTTTGCGGGAAGCTTACAGGAAGTTTGCGTAACGAGAACTATCCGCAAGCTTAATTTCCTTGCACCCACCAGCAATCTTAATATTTTAGGGCTGAAAGCTTAATAAGATTGCATTGAGCTTGCACAAGCTTATGACACACTTGTGATACGGTAAGTACTGGTAATTTAATCAGGAAACACAAGAGAGACATAACTGAAATAATGTTGAAAGTGGTGCAAAGCACTAGTCAAATAAATAAGTGAAATGGAAATTCTGTAGACAATGTGTAAAACTGATCCTTTTCCCACATACAGATGCTGATACCTCTGCAGCACATGACTTTTGATAACATTGTGACGTAAGTAGAAATTGCAGCAAATGCTCATTATTGTTTTCAACAGTTGTCTGCTACAAATTGGTTAAAATGTGTTGTGCATGTAGGTAAGAGTTAAGAATAACCTCATGTAAAATTAATCCATAGCTGTTTCGTCATCAAGTAAAACATTGATGTACATTGACATTAAGTAAATGTCTGATGCAGAAACATTGAAATATGTCTGAAAGATAAACCCTTTCCCACATACAACAAATCTACAGCAGGCGACTTTGAAAATGTCTACTAGAAAATATAGAAAATCTCTATAATTGTATGTATAATTACTAAACAAAGTTAAAAACATTGTGGCAAAAGGAGAAATTGCTCATTTGGAGCAATTTCTTCTTTTGTCAAAATGCTTTCAAAAGTCGTCTGCTGCAGTTAGGCGTCAGGGGGCGTCGTCTATATGAGGGAAAAGGTTAATTTGTGAAGCATATTTGAAGGACATCGAAGATAAGGGCACCAAATACAGGATAAACCAAGACAAACTTCGAAGTTATCTATGTTCTGTATGGAACTTTGTGTTTGTAAACCCTTTCCCACATACAACAAACTGCAGCAAGCAACTTTGAAAGCATATTGGCACTGAAAAGCCTATAAATGAGAGTAAAATATTTAATTAAGTTGAAAACATCTTGGGGGGAAAAGGAGAAATTGCTTGTTTTAGCAATTTCTCCCTTTTGTCACAATGTGTTCAAAAGTCATCTGTATGTGGGAAATTTAAGGTTGAGAAAAGTAACAAAATGTCATTAATTATGGAAGTCTCTTCCCTGTCACTTCGAGTTAGTTAATAACGGACTGGGAGAAGATAACCGTCTCTGAAAGATATTTGTGGGTAAGGTGTCTTAGACCCTTTCCCACATACAACAAATCTACAGCAGACAACTTAACAAACATTCAGGCAAAACTTTGGATCATCTCTAGACTTAAAAGAATGATTGAAAGAGTTAAAAGCATAATGAGAAATTACTCCTTTTGGCACAATGCACTAAAAAGTCATCTTATGCAGTTTATGTGGAAATGCTTCTGCAAGTGGGAAATGGTTAAAGAAAGTCTTTGAATTTGCATAATTCATGACCATTTAGTTTGGTATATCAATTATTTCACCTTCTACTGAAACATTGTCTTAAAGTTTTTGCAAATCCAGAATGTTTATATAGTTAAAACCTATTTATTTTACATCAACAGTTACTGTGAAAAGGATTTCAGCATATATTTATCACGCTCGATGTCTGCTTCCTGGAGACTTAACCAGTACTTTGCGCCGTTTCAAATGTTGCCTATTATAAAATGGGGTTGGGCTTAGAAACAGAATATTGCTCGCCAAATAGTTAATTCTGAACGGCGAGGGTAAAAAATAACAAAGAATAATAAAAACAGAATATATTACAGTACGTGGGAAAGGGTTAACTTGAAAGGTTTCCTAACTATCTTTTTGGAATAGTAAGAAATGTGACAGTTCCATTGTCTATATATTCTTTGAAATAGACAACTACTGTATTCATCAATAATACCACTAAATATTTTGATCTTATAATCTCTTTCCCACATACAGACGATTTCCGGTGCCTGTGCAGCAGATAACTAATATGAAAACATTGTGACAAAAGGTGAAATTGCTCTAAACGAGCAATTTCTCCTTTTACCACAATGTTTTCAACTCTTTCTAATAATTAAACCCTTATTTATGGAGATGTTCATGCTTTTGCCAATATTTTTCAAAGTCCCCATCTGCTGCAAATTTGTTGTATGTGGGAAAGAAATGCTTTCTGACGCCTCTGCAGCAGACGGTTTTTTGAAAACATAGTGACAAACGAAGAAATTGCTCAAAACGAGTAATTTCTACTTTTGCCACAATGGTTTCCATTTTTAGCCATAGGTTATCCATTCAATTATAGAGATTTTCCATTTTTTGACAAAATATGTTCAAAGTCGTCTGCTGTAGAATTATTGTATGTGAGAAAGAGTTAAAGAAGATGCGATATTTGACAGATTTTCCATCGGACAGCTCGACCCTGTTTTATATTAACAATTCCCTGGTTGACTGCCTTCGAGATGAGCTAATTCTAAACAGTCTAGGTCATGAGAGTTGTTTGACCGCCCTATTCTAGAAATATAAGTCACTACACTTCATGTGCTATTGAATCTTATATGTCACTACACTTCATGTGCTATTGAATCTTATATGTCACTACACTTCATGTGCTATTGAATCTTATATGTCACTATACTTCATGTGCTATTGAATCTTATATGTCACTACACTTCATGTGCTATTGAATCTTATATGTCACTACACTTCATGTGCTATTGAATCTTATATGTCACTACACTTCATGTGCTATTGAATCTTATATGTCACTATACTTCATGTGCTATTGAATCTTATATGTCACTACACTTCATGTGCTATTGAATCTTATATGTCACTACACTTCATGTGCTATTGAATCTTATATGTCACTACACTTCATGTGCTATTGAATCTTATATGTCACTACACTTCATGTGCTATTGAATCTTATATGTCGCGTAACACTTCATGTGCTATTGAATCTTATTCTCTTGAACTTCCTCTGAGTGTCCTTACTATGATTAATAATGTTATGATTTACCCTTTCCGACTATACATTTCGACAAATCTGCAGTAAAAATATTTGGATGAAACTTTATAAATTAATATGGCCGTCATCATAATGAAATTCTAATATATAAAGACAACTTTCGGTCAGCCAGATTTGACCCGTGTTTGCATTTTTGTCAGATACAAAAAAAAAAAACGATGATTGAATAAAGCGCTATGAGTCATCATGTAGTTAATTGGTAAACACTGGTCACAAGGATTTTATCTGCAAACAATCGGTTTACAAACACCCGACTTAAAATAATGACAAAAACAGTGAAAGTTTTCAGCCATAATTGTCTGCTGCAGATCTGTCTCAATGCATCTGCAAGTGGGAAAGGTTTAAGGGGGGAAATCGATGAATTTTGCTTGAGGTAATTGATACATAGGAATTCTAAAACCATTAATAAAAGTTGCATAGTGTTTTTAGCTCACCTGAGCTTTGCTCAAGGTGAGTTATTGTGATCGCCTTTTGTCCGGCGTGCGTCGTCCGTCGTCCGTCGTCCGTCAACTTCTTCTCCTCAGTAACCAGTGGGTCAATTTGGATGAGACTTCACAGAAAGCATCCTCTCAATGACCTCACCAGAATTCCTTCAAATTTTTGGGATCCATGCAAAATTCTGGTTTCCATGGCAACGAAACCGAAAAAACTTCAAAATTCTTCTTCTCCCAAATTGGTTGGCAGATTTTCAAATAATTTTGTAGAAATGTTTCTTGGATGACCCTCTATCAGATTCCTTCAAGCCGTGTTGATTGGTCGAAAAACATGGCCGCCAGGGGGGGCGGGGCTATTTTGCCTTATATGGCTATAGTGAAAACTTAAAAAATCTTCTCCTCCGAAAGTGTGAGGCTGATTTTCAAATGATTTTGTTGAAATGTTCCTTGGGTGACCCTCTATCAGATTCCTTTAAGCCATGTTGATTGGTCGAAAAACATGGCCGCCAGGGGGGGGGGCGGGGCTATTTTGCCTTATATGGCTATAGTGCAAACTTAAAAAATCTTCTTCTCCAAAAGTGTCGGCCCGATTTTCAAATAATTTGTAGAAATGTTCCTTGGATGACCCACTTTCAGATTCCTTCAAGCCATGTTGATTTGTCAAAAAACATGGCCGCCAGTAGGCAGGGCTATTTTGCATTATATGGATATAGTGAAAACTTAAAAAATCTTCTCCTCCAAAAGTATCTGGCCGATTTTCAAATAATTTTGTAAAAATGTTCCTAGGGTGACCCTCTATCAGATTCCTTCAAGCCAAGTTGATTGGTCGGAAACTGGCTGCCAGGGGGCATGGCTTATATAGCTAAAGTGAAAAAAAAAAATAAAAATCAGGTGAGCGATTCAAGGGCCATCATGGCCCTCTTGTTTTTTTTTATTTGATGCTCTATATTTTCTGAAGTGGTCTCATTTAAAGGAACTGAACTCCAGATGAAGATAACAAATTTGAAATGTTGAAACTTCTGCAAATTTTGCTAATAGTGACAACAAAGTAAGTAATTAATAGTTCAAAACTATTTTGCCAGTCAATTTTGAAAAACAGTCAATTGAAAGTCATGAAAATGTGCACAATTTGGCTTATTGTGTATATATGCATGTCTACCCAGTAACATAGAATAAACGATCAATATTTAGATGTTTATTGTACTGGAAAAGTGAAATTATTACTCTTACTTTATCCCAGAATTAAGACACAGGTGCCAGTCTCGTTTAATAGCATTTAACTATATATTGACAAGGTACATTTCCTATTCTACAGCCCGAAACATCACTGAGGTGACAGTTGGTCTGTTTGATCTTAAATTTGTTTAACTTTCAGTTGAGACAATCCTAACATGATTTAACCCTTTCCCTCATACGACAATTCTGCAGCAGACGACTTTAAACATATTTTGTCAAATAATAGAAAATCTCTATAATTGAATGGATAACCTATGACTAAAATTGAAAAACATTGTGGCTAAAGGAGAAATTGCTTGTTTTGAGCAATTTCTTCGTTTGTCACTGTTTTCAAAAAGCTGTCTGCTGCAGAGGCGTCAGAAAGCGTCTATATAAGAGAAAGGGTTAACCCTTCAACAATATCTAGATTTCTTTCATGGCAGATATTCAGTCTGGTGCTATAAAGCACTCAGAGCTAATTAAGCCATGCTTTCTTAGGAGAACACCATCTTTTCTGTGTAAGAGTTGGGAAGAAAGTGTGTTATAGTATTTATATTTCTTTGGTAGACTAACAGTCCCTAGACAAGTGGTTAAACATGATGCAATTATATCTGTCTATGGGAATCTTTAATTTCTTTTGTTTTCAGACTTCTCAAAATTAGAAATTTCTCCTTTTCCAACAGATGTTTCCCTTTTAGTGTTGTCTGCCCGCCACATACTTGCACTTACTGACATACACACCACAATGTCACATTGTTCCTTTACCCTCTTGGTGCACCACAATGTCACATGTTCCTCTACCCTCTTGGTGCACCACAATGTCACATGTTCCTTTACCCTCTTGGTGCACCACAATGTCACATGTTCCTCTACCCTCTTGGCGCACCACAATGTCACATGTTCCTCTACCCTCTTGGTGCACCACAATGTCACATGTTCCTCTACCCTCTTGATGCACCACAATGCACTACAATGTCACATGTTCCTATACCCTCTTGATGCACCACAATGCACCACAATGTAACATGTTCCTCTACCCTCTTGGTGCACCACAATGTCACATGTTCCTCTACCCTCTTGGTACACCACAATGCACTACAATGTTACATGTTTCTCTACCCTCTTGGTGCACCACAATGTCACATGTTCCTCTACCCTCTTGGTGCACCACAATGTCACATGTTCCTCTAACCTCTTGGTACACCACAATGCACTACAATGTCACATGTTTCTCTACTCTCTTGATGCACCACAATGTCACATGTTCCTCTACCCTCTTGGTGCACCACAATGTCACATGCTCCTCTACCCTCTTAGTGCGCCACAATGTCACATGTTCCTCTACCCTCTTGGTGCACCACAATGTCACATGTTACTCTACCCTCTTGGTGCACCACAATGTCACATGCTCCTCTACCCTCTTAGTGCGCCACAATGTCACATGTTCCTCTACCCTCTTGGTGCACCACAATGTCACATGTTCCTTTACCCTCTTAGTGCGCCACAATGTCACATGTTCCTCTACCCTCTTGGTGCACCACAATGTCACATGTTCCTCTACCCTATTGGTGCACCACAATGTCACATGTTCCTTTACCCTCTTAGTGCACCACAATGTCACATGTTCCTCTACCCTCTTGGTGCACCACAATGTCACATGTTCCTCTACCCTCTTGGTGCACCACAATGTCACATGTTCCTCTACCCTCTTAGTGCACCACAATGTCACATGTTCCTCTACCCTCTTGGTGCACCACAATGTCACATGTTCCTCTACCCTCTTGGTGCACCACAATGTCACATGTTCCTCTACCCTCTTAGTGCACCACAATGTCACATGTTCCTCTACCCTCTTGGTGCACCACAATGTCACATGTTCCTCTACCCTCTTGGTGCACCACAATGTCACATGTTCCTCTATCCTCTTAGTGCACCACAATGTCACATGTTCCTCTACCCTCTTGGTGCACCACAATGTCACATGTTCCTCTACACTCTTGGTGCACCACAATGTCACATGTTCCTCTACCCTCTTAGTGCACCACAATGTCACATGTTCCTCTACCATCTTGGTGCACCACAATGTCACATGTTCCTCTACCCTCTTGGTGCACCACAATGTCACATGTTCCTCTATCCTCTTAGTGCACCACAATGTCACATGTTCCTCTACCCTCTTGGTGCACCACAATGTCACATGTTCCTCTACACTCTTGGTGCACCACAATGTCACATGTTCCTCTACCCTCTTAGTGCACCACAATGTCACATGTTCCTCTACCCTCTTGGTGCACCACAATGTCACATGTTCCTCTACCCTCTTGGTGCACCACAGTGTCACATGTTCCTCTACCCTCTTGGTGCACCACAATGTCACATGTTCCACTACCCTCTTGGTGCACCACAATGTCACATGTTACTCTACCCTCTTGGTGCACCACAATGTCACATGTTCCTCTACCCTCTTGGTGCACCACAATGTCACATGTTCCTCTACCCTCTTAGTGCACCACAATGTCACATGTTCCTCTACCCTCTTGGTGCACCACAATGTCACATGTTCCTCTACCCTCTTGATGCACCACAATGTCACATGTTCCTCTACCGTCTTAGTGCACCACAATGTCACATGTTCCTCTACCCTCTTGGTGCACCACAATGTCACATGTTTCTCTACCCTCTTGGTGCACCACAATGTCACATGTTCCTCTACCCTCTTTGTGCACCACAATGTCACATGTTCCTCTACCCTCTTGGTGCACCACAATGTCACATGTTCCTCTACCCGTTTAGTGCACCACACTGTCACATGTTCCTCTACCCTCTTGATGCACCACAATGTCACATGCTCCTCTATCAAAAATATGAACAAAATCTTGAAATGAAAGATTTATATATTATTGAACAAAGTTGAAAACATTGTGTTCAAGAGAAATTTCTCCTTTTGTCACAATGTTTTAAAAGGCGTCTGTATGTGGGAAAAGATTAAACATATGAAGCATCTGCAGCGAGTGACTTTTCTAAATGATGGCTTTATCCCTCTATTTTAATCAACAAAAGTCATGGCTAAACCCTCCACACACACACACAAACAAACACACACAGGTTCTTTGTGACTGTCAGTGCAAGATAAAAATGAACATTTTGCATGACCAGATTCTGATAACAAATTCATTGCATTTAACCTTAGGACGACCAAATATGCTTGAAAAGAAAATGTGAATATTGACATAAGTACAGACAAGAGAACTACTAACTACCCCCTCCTTCCAAGATGTATGCTGTTTTGTCTTCTTAACCCTTTCCCTCATATAGACACTTTCTGACGCCTCTGCTGCAGACGGCTTTTTGAAAACATAGTGACAAAAGAAAAAATTGCTCAGAACAAGCAATTTCTCCTTTTGCCACAATGTTTTCTACTTTTAGTCATAGGGTATCCATTCAATTAAAGAGATTTTCTATGTTTTGATAGAATATGTTCAAAGTTGTCTTCTGCAGAATTGTCGTATGAGGGAAAGGGTTAAGCTATAATTTGGAATGACACTGTAAGAGAGAGTGTGAACTAGGCTGAAAGTGATTCAATTAATGCTGCCCAAGTGACAAGCAATTCTCCAGCTCGGCTGTCTTTACATTAACACATTTATGGCCTGGAAAGCATTGCCTTTTATAAACTCCTTTGTCTGTTGGTTATCCCTTTCTGATATACAACAAATCTGCAGCAGACGACTTTGAAAACATCTAGAACGAATTATGGAAAATCTCTGAAAATGAAGGTATAATTACTGAAAAGAGTTGAAAATTTGTGGCAAAAGGTGAAATTGCTTGTTTTGAGCAATTTCTCCTTTTGTCACAATGTTTTCGAAAGTTGTCTGCTGTAGAATCGTCAGCATGAGTCTACAGGTGGGAAAGGGTTATATATCACAGTTCCCTTTTAGATCAATTCATTACCAGAACAATTTAGATTCTTCCAATTTGAAAACATCTAAGCCATTTTGAGTTTATTATACCCCCTTCGATGTATATAGGAGTCACTTTGTCGGGCTGTCTGTCTGTCGGAAGCCATAATTTGTCCGGCCTATTTCTTAAAAACCACTGGGTGGAATTCAATAACATTTTACATGAAGCTTCTATACCAAGAGGAGATGTGCATATCCTAAAGGGGTTACAATTGCATGTTATTTTACAGAGTTATGGCCCTTTTACTAATTAAGTTATGGTGTAGGTCAAGGTGCTGTTTAGGGGGTATTTATCATCTTCAGTGATAGTTCTAGTTTTGAGTGGCTTTGTTTGTCTAGTGGTTAACACGCTGGAATGTCAATCCAGAGGTCTGGGATTCAAATCCTGGTCAGGGTTCTGGATTTTTCTGAGATCCTTTAAGTTTCTCTAACTCACTTAGAGGTCAAGAACTGGTACTTTCCAGGAATATTGCCTTGTGTGTATCGGTGCCTATTAACACTGAGCATGTTAAAGAACCAAGGGGTCTTTTCTGAAAGAGCTAGGGAATCGCACCAAGACTCCCTTGTATCTAACTCTGTCTCTTAAACTTATCTGCACCTGTCAGATGCTTGTACATGATAAAGTACGCTATTGATATCGGGCCTTTAGACGCTAAAAAGTTTATACTCAATCAGAGCAATTGGTCTCTATAGTTACATTATATGCATTACATTTCTCTCAAATAACATATTTGCAGCAGACGACTTTGAAAACGGATACTCAAAAACTTATGTTTGCTCTTTATCTCTTGAACCGAAAACTTCCTAGTCGGATTGTGACTAGAATAGGCACAAATGTAACCCCTAGTCGGATTGTGACTAGAATAGGCACAAATGTAACCCCTAGTCGGATTGTGACTAGAATAGGCACAAATGTAACCCCTAGTCGGATTGTGACTAGAATAGGCACAAATGTAACCCCTGGTAGGATTGTGACTAGAATAGGCACAAATGTAAACCCAAGTCGGATTGTGACTAGAATAGGCACAAATGTAACCCCTAGTCGGATTGTGACTAGAATAGGCACAAATTTAACCCCTAGTCGGATTGTGATTAGAATAGGCACAAATGTAACCCCTGGTCGGATTGTGACTAGAAAAGGCACAAATGTAACCCCTGGTCGGATTGTGACTAGAATAAGCACAAATGTAACCCCTAGTCGGATTGTGACTAGAATAGGCACAAATGTAACCCCTAGTCGGATTGTGACTGGAATAGGCACAAATGTAACCCCTAGTCGGATTGTGACTAGAATAGGCACAAATGTAACCCCTAGTCGGATTGTGACTAGAATAGGCACAAATGTAACCCCTAGTTGGATTGTGACTAGAATAGGCACAAATGTAACCCCTAGTCGGATTGTGACTAGAATAGGCACAAATGTAACCCCTAGTCGGATTGTGACTAGAATAGGCACAAATGTAACCCCTAGTCGGATTGTGACTAAAATAGGCACAAATGTAACCCCTAGTCGGATTGTGACTAGATTAGGCACAATTATGATAATAAGATTTCTTCTTTTGCCAACAAATTTCAACACTTCAATATATATATTTTTGCTGAGATGTGTTCCAAGCGATCTGCTGCAGGTTTTTCATAATTGGAAAAGGGTTAACAGGATATTGGTTTAAACGTCTCGGAGCTTAACACTTTCCCTCATACGACTATTCTGCAGCAGACGACTTTAAACATATTTTGTCAATAAATAGGAATTCTCCATAATTGAATGGATAACCTATGACTAAAAATGGAAAACATTGTGGCAAAAGGAGAAATTGCTTGTTTTGAGCAATTTCTTCTTTTGTCACTATGTTTTCAAAAATCTGTCTGCAGCAGAGGTGTCCGAAAACGTCTATGTGAGGGAAAGGGTTAACAGAATATTGGTTTAAACGTCTCAGAGCTTAAAGGAGAACTTAATGAATTTTCCAAATTGTCAAATCAAAAACTCAAGTTTTCTCAAATTTAAGTATGTCTGTTGCAATATGTATTCTCTAAATTAAAAAAAACCTGTCAGTCTTAAATAGTGACATTTTCAATTCCATTTAAGAATGCAATAAGTCTATAGTTCTTTTTACCAGGCAGCATTTTAACCCTTTCCCACACACAAGAAATCTGCAGCAGACAACTTTGAAAACCTCCAGAAAAAAAATAGGAAATCTCTTCATACAAAAATATAATAATTGAATAAAGTTGGAAACATTGGGGAAAAAGAAAAAATTGCCCATTATGATGCCCAATTTCTCCCTTAGCCACAATGTATTGGGCTGCTGCAGATGCATTAACCCTTTCCCTCATACGACAATTCTGAAGCAGTCGACTTTGAACTTATTTTGTCAAAAAAAAGAAAATCTCTATTATTGAATGGATAACCTTTGACTAACCTTTGACTAAAAGTGGAAAACATTGTGGTAAATTGAGAAATTGCTTGTTTTCAGCAATTTCCTATTTTGTCATTATGTTTTCAAAAAGCTGTCTCGCAGCTGCAGAGGTGTCAGAAAGAGTCTATATGAGTGAAAGGGTTAACCCTTTTCCAAATACAGACGCTCTCAGAATCGGATGGCTACTTCTTCTCTTCCCATATTTTTCTCAAAAAAAAAATCCACTGACAAGACATTGACACTTATTCTAACATAGTTACAGTAGATCTGCATATTTGAAAATATCTGTGCAAAAATCAGAAAAATCTGGAAGTAAATTAATAAATATGCAACCCTTTAACCCTTTCCCTCATATAAATGCTTTCTGACGCCTCTGCAGAAGAAGGCTATTTGAAAACATAGTGACAAAAGAAGAAATTGCTCAAAACCAGCAATTTCTCCTTTTGCCACAATGTTTTCCACTTTTAGTCATAGGTTATCCATTTAATTATAGAGATTTTGTATTTTTTGACAAAATATGTTCAAAGTTGTCTGCTGCAGAATTGTCGTATGAGGGAAAGGGTTAATGGGGAATGGATTAAGCTAGACAAGTATTGTCAGCCTGGCGTCAGGGATAGACATTTTTGGTACTCACTTGGCAAACAAAAATTTGTGTATATTTAAACAAAATCAATATTATAATATTGCTGTCTAGTGAAATATCTATCTCATCTATTTCTGTGAGATTTTTGTGATTGCTGAAGGCTCTGTTTAGCCTCATACCAAATAGAATGTATGTTCAGAGTGAGTCCGTCACTCATCTGCTTTGAAAACATCTTCAGAACACTGTAACTATTGTAACTCAATATTAAAACATTGGAAACATAATGTGAGAAAAGGAGAAATTCTTCATTTAGAGTAATTTCCCCTTTTTACCACAATGTTAACAAAAGGAGTCAGCTACATGGCCTGTCCAGTTTATGTATCCTAGCCATGCTATTTATAAAATATATGATACCCTGGGCAAATTGGCTGTAAAGATCTCGTACTCATGAATAATTGATGAGGTGAAATGCAGCTGCTCGATTGGCCGCATGACACAAAGCTCATGCGATACAAAAAATACTGTATAGTTACGGAGGAAATCGTGGTGCATGCTTTACAGTGTAGTTACGGAGGAAATCGTGGTGCATGCTTTACGAAGTTTTGCTAGCCAATTTTCCCAGGGTATCATATATTTTATGAATAGCCTGGGTACCGAGTATGAGTTTATGTCAATGGTGCATTGTCTGTTGTGTGTGTGTGTGTCAATGGAAACTACTTCACCTCTGTAACAAGTTGGCCAATTATGATGAAACTTCGTAGATAGCATCCTCTCAATAGCTTCTTTTATATTCCTTCAAAAGTTATGATCCGTGGCAACAGATAGAAAAAAACATTTAATCTTCTTCCTTAAAATTATTTGGCAGATTTTCTAATATTTGTAGAAATGTTCCTTGGCTGACTCTGCATCTACAAGATTCTTTCAAGCCATGTTTAAATTTGTCAAACATTGTGGCTGCCAGGGGGGCAATGGGATGTTTTGTTTTATATGGTTATATTGAATATCTTCTCCTGAAATGATATGGCAGATTTTCAAATAATTTTGTGGAAACGTAGCATGGGTGACCCTCTGATATTTCCTCTGAAGCCATGTTGATTGGTCTCTTTGAAAATATCTGGCTGATTTTGAAATATGTTTGTAGCCATTTCTCCGGATGCCACAATGTTTTCATCTCGATTCAACAAATAAACTTTCATTTATAAAGATTTTGCCTAGAGATGTTTTTAAAGTTGTTCACTGCAAAACTGTTGCATGTGGGAAAGGGGTAACAATAATGAGCCCTTCATGAGGAAAGAAAGAGAGACTATAACTTGGTTATAATTCAATCAACCAAGACTTGTTTTACAGAAAGTTGGGTCTCAAGGGATGACTGAACAAAGCTTAACCCTTTCCCTCATATAGACGCTTTCTGACGCCTCTGCAGCAGACAGCTTTTTGAAAACATAATGACAAAAGAAGAAATTGGTAAAAATGAGTAATTTCTCCATTACCCACAATATTTACCACTTTTAGAATTAGGTTATCAATTCAATTAGAGAGATTTTCTATTTTTAGCTCTACTGGCCAAAGGCCAGAAGGGCTTATGTCGTGGCGATTTGTCCGTCCGTCCGTCTGTAAACAATTTCTTGTTAACACGATACAGTCTTCACTTTTGATTGTATCTCAACCACACTTATACAGTAGTTAGATATCCATGAGAGCTTGGTTCCTTTCGAAAACCAGCCAGATCCGCTCATGCATGACTGGATTATGGCCCTTGAAATGGTCAAAATTGCTATAAAAGAGCTTGTTAACACGATACAGTCTTCACTTTTGATTGTATCTCAACCAAACTTATACAGTAGTTAGATATCCATGAGAGCTCGGTTCCTTTCGTAAACCAGCCAGATCCGCCCATGCAAGACTGGATTATGGCCATTGAAATTGTTCAAATTGCTATAATTGAGCATGTGAACACAATAGAGGCTCTATTTACTATCTGATCTTCACCAAACTTAGATAGTAGTTAAATATTGATGAGAGCTTGGTTCCTTTTGAAAACCAGCCAGATCCGGCAAGACTGGATTATGGCCCATGAAATTGTAAAAATTGCTATAATACAGCTTGTGAACACAAAAGAGCCTCCATTTACTATCCGATCTTCACCATACATACATGCTCTGGATTGAAAATGACCAAAGAACCATACCAGTAGAGCATAGGCACTCATGGGCCTCTTGTTTAACAAAATATGTTCAAAGTCGTCTGCTGCAGAATTGTCGTATGAGGGAAAGGGTTAATTATTATCGACAAACTTGACAGTTAAACTTGGTCTACAAAAAAACTAAACAACAATTCAGAGCTGGAGATAAAGGAAATTGTTCATTTTCTCAAATCATTATTTGACACTCAAATCCTATGTTGTGGGTACTCAAAAGAATCGTAAACTCAAAATAATCATGAGATGATTCTTTTCAGTACCCACAACATAAGGTTTGATTGAGTAATAAGAGAGATTTTTTTTTAGAAAAGACCAGTTAACCCTTTCCCTCATACGCCAATTCTGCAGCAGACGACTTTGAACATATTTTGTCAAAAAGTGTTGTCACTATGTTTTCAAAAAGCTGTCTGCTGCAGAGGCGTCTGAAAGCGTCTATATGAGGGAAAGGATTTTAGAAATGGAAATGGAATTAAAATGTCACCTGCTTAAAATGTATGTATCTCCTTTTCCGAGAATGTTTTCAAAGTCATCTCTCCTGTCACATTGGTTGTGGAGGAGTGCCCTTGAGCAAGGCACATTTCCTAGTCTAGTACAGTTAAGAACATCTTGAAATTAACAAATTTATCGTTCACGCACCGCTCCGTTCCGTTCCGCATCTGCTCACGTTCCAATCCGCTCTCAAAGTGTTCACTCATTCATAACATTGTGATTGCTTTTTCCCGTTCCGTTCAGATTGAGCCCTTTTTTACGCTCACTCGGAACGCTTTTTTTCGATCAAAATTTCGTTTCGTTTATATTTTATTTTACTTAACCCTAAATATCAACAAACTATCTAGAGTAGCAAATCGTATTACGAAAATGATCATATTAATAATATTTGTTACATTCTAATTCAATCGGATACTTGAATGTCTTATAAAACAAAAGTTTAGTATACAAATATGACTTTTAATAAAATAGTTTCGTAAAATAATTATCAGATAGTTGTTGCAACCGTTCAATGAGCGAATGATTGGATTTTTGCAATCATTATGATTGTTTCGTTCAGAGCGCAAAATTCCGTTCGGCTCATAAAGCGTTCCAACTTCGTTCCAATCACGCTCACGATCCAATCACGTTCCGCTCAGATTGTCAATTTCATGATGTTCTTAACTGTACTAGCGGTGATATAACTGAAATAATTTTAAAATGCCATAAAAAAACCACCGATATAACAAAACAAAAGTTTGGTGCAGTGCAATTTGAGACTAATGAATGTTGTTTCTATGCTGTAAGGTTTAAAGGCTGGCCAATTAAGTGATCCTAAAGAAACAATGTATTGATATATTCTGTCTCATAGAACCTCAAGAACTCTCTCTGGGATACCCAATGAAATGATAAGTTGTTTGTTTATCCCTTTCCCATGTACATTGCAAACCTGCAGCAGACTATTTTAAAGATATCTAAGCAAAAATATGAAAATTCTACTCAAATAAGAGTTTTAATTACTGAAAAAACATTTTGGCAAAAGGAGAAATTGCTCATCATGAACAATTTCTTCTTTTGTCCCAATGTTTTCAAAGGTCGTCTGCAGCTGATTCATCGAAGAGAATGCAAGTGGGAAAGGGTTAAGAATGTCCTGATGAGATGTTGATTCCAAATGATTGACCAAATTGACATTAAATACTATAGGTTTTGACATGACCCTAGCAAAATTGATGGTGAATATTTGATCATTCACTGGTGATCTATTCAACTTGAAATGTTTATGTCAGAAATACTGAATGGTAAAGAGTGCCCTTCTTAGAAATTGAGACAACCCATTGTAGAAATAGCAGCAGTGATCGACTGTTGGAAATGCAGAGCCGAGCCCCGGTAGCTCAGTCGGTAGCACAATGTGGGCTGTCAATCCAGGGGTTGTGAGTTAGAATCCCAGCTCGGCCAACATTCTTTCCGACGTTTGACAAAAGTCACTGTGACAATGCGTCATTCGTCCTTTCACCAATGTGCTGTTTAACGGTCTATTTGGAAAAGCAGCCGGTTGCTTGGAAAATATGTTGTGTGGGAAAACCAGGAAACGCATGAGTAGGTGAACTGGTCGCCGTGATATGACTGAACAATTGTTGGAAACGGCGTTAGACCCTAATCAATCAATTGGAAATGCGGCATGCAATTTGGGTTCTTTTTTACTCTCCAAAATTGAATCATGATGTATAATTATGTAATTCTGAGTAACACGAATGGGGCTACATTGCAAGTCTTTTGTCTTGAACTTGACCCTTTCCCTCATGTTAGCGTCGGGGATTTCAAAACCGGGTGTCCCGGGTTCGATCCCCAGTCGCAGCACTACAGTCATGGTGGAGTGCCCTTGGGCAAGGCACATTTTCTATCCTAGTACTGGTTTGTTTACCCAGGGATCATGAATAATTGAACTGTCGCCATGATATAACTGAAATATTGTTGAAAGCGGCATAAAACCCCAATAAATAAATAAACTTTCCCTCATATAGAAGCTTTCTGACGCCTCTGCAGCAGACGGCTTTTTGAAAACATAGTGTCACAAAAGAAGAAATTGCCCAAAACAAGTTATTTCTCCTTTTGCCGCCATACTTTCCACTTTTAGGCATAGGTTATCCATTCAATTAAAGAGGTTTTTCTATTTTTGGCGAAGTCGGCGGGCGGGTGTCAACTTTCCTTGTCCGGACCATAACTTTGCCATGCATAGAGATATTTTCAAATAACTTGGCACAAACATGCACCATATCAAGACGATGTGCCAAATGCAAAAACAAATTCTGTAGATTCAAGGTCGAGGTCACAGTGATAAGAAATAGACTTTAATTGAACTTTTCTTGTCCGGACCATAACTTTGTCATGCATAGAGATATTTTCAAATAACTTGGCACAAACATGCACCATATCAAGACGATGTGCCAAATGCAAAAACAATCTGTAGATTCAAGGTCAAGGTCACAGTGATAAGAAATAGACTTTAATTGAACTTTTCTTGTCCGAACCATAACTTTGTCATGCATGGAGATATTTTCAAATAACTTATTAATGGCACAAATATAAACTACAGTCAAACTTGCGATCAGCAGCCACCCAAGGGACATGATAAAACTGGCTGCTTAAGACAGGTGGCTGCTGATCACAAATTTCATGACTTGGTCGGATTTGTTCAAGTTTTGTCTGTTCAAATAATATTACATGTAACGGTTAGGAATAGTCATTACATTACAAAAAGTAAATTGTCTTTATAAACTTGTATTTTAACATTGTTATGAAGATTTGTAGCTTTTTTCTATCAACTATTTCATTGTGCCATCTATTCTTTAGTTTAACCTGACGTTTACTACTAACTTGACTATCAAATATTTTTATATTTCACTTTCAAATTCGCCGATTAACGTATTCGGAAAAAATAGCGTCCAAATCTACGTCTACATCTTGAACAAAATTGTACTCGATAATCTTTAGATTTAAAATGGAAATGGGAATATAAGTTGACTTGCAAAACTTTTGTCTGTAGCTTCAAGGTCAAGGTCACAGTGACAACAAATAGACATCAGTTGAACTGATTCCCTGTTACTTGAATTACTAACTTTGATTAACTATTAACAGAAAGATTTGACAGATCTGTTAATTCTTAATCAAACACCTTCCATTATAGAAAACCTGGTTTCATGGAATTTCCATGTCTTGTTTGACAAATTATGTTCAAAGTTGTCTGCTGCAGAATTGGCGTATGAGGGAAAGGGTCAATAGCATGTAGATGTCGGACAGTGAATGCTCTTGTGAGGCTGTGTGGATGCATAGTCTGGCCAGGGTCTTCACTGTATGCAGACCAGAAATTAACCCTTTCCCTCATATAGACGCTTTTTGACGCCTCTGCAGCAGACGGCTTTTTGAAAACCTAGTGACAAAAGAAGAAATTGCACAAAACGTGCAATTTCTCCTTTTGCCACAATGTTTTACACTTTTCGTCATAGGTTATCCATTCAATTATGGATATTTTCTATGTTTTGACAAAATACGTTCAAAGTCGTCTGCTGCAAAATTGTCGTATGAGGAAAAGGGTTAACAGATGTGTCTAAAACATAGTCACATGACCTGACTTAATTATGGATTGATTGTATTTTATGCCACTTTCAACAACTTTTCAGTTTTATCACAGTGGGTCAGTTACCAAAACTACTGGTTTATTTATCCTTACACAAGTTATCTCCCCTTTTCCGACTATGAAAATGGCAGACCAGCATTGGCATACTGGCTAGTGGCCCGCTTGTTAAAGTCTTTGGTGTGTCAATTCTGCCACAGGCGAGTTTGAAAACAACGAGGCAAAAAATATGGAAAATCTCTCAAATGAAAATGCAATCATTTAGTTGAATGCGACAGCAAAAAGTGAAATTGGCCGACATAATCGGGTTCACATTTTACCAGGATGTTTCAAAAAGTCCTCTAGTGCCGATGTAAAAATATGCGTTTATATTATATTGCGGGAAATGTTTAACCCTTTCCCTCATATAGACGCTTTCTGACGCCTCTGCAGCAGATGGCTTTTTGAAAACATATATGTGACAAAAGAAGAAATTGCACACAAAAAAAACGTGCAATTTCTCCTTTTGTCACTTTTTCATAGGTTATCCATTCAATTATGGAGATTTTCCATTATTTGACAAAATATGTTCAAAGTCGTCTGCTGCAGAATTGTCGTATGAGGGAAAGGGTTAAAAATATGCATTTATATTATATTGCGGGAAATGTTTAAGATTCGCGAATTATTTTTGTAAATCAAGGCTTGGCATGATCAATCCTTCTGAAACATGTAAGGACTATTTTGGTTTGTATTTGATAGGACTTATTTCTGTAACGTAGCTGACGGGAAGTATATCATTCAGTAATTATTCCATCAATCAGGACATATTCTCAGAAAGTAATCATTGGTTCAAAGGACGGAGATGGAAGTAAATTATTGACCCTACCGGGCAATAGAAAGTATCAGACTATATTTAAGGTAGTTACCCATTTATCCTTTCCCACTTGCAACAAATCTGCAGCTTAAGAGTTTGAGAACATTTAGTCAAAAATATGGAAACTCTCCATAAGTAGAAGAACAATTATTGAATAATTTAGTTGAAATCATTGTCGCAAAATGAGAAATTGCTCATTATGAGCAGTTTGTCCTGCGGCCACAATGATTTTAAAAGTTTTATATGCTACAGAGAGTAATTATCTTTTTGTCACAATGTTTTAAAAAGCAATCTGCAAGTTGGAAAGGGTTATTTTGATAAGATTATTTAGTTATGTCTCCCCCTGTATACAGGGGAGATATATTGTTTTTGTCCTGGGCGTCTGTCTGTCCTTCTGTCTGTCCGTCTGTCCGAAATCGTGTCCGCTCCATATCTCCAAGACGGCTTGAAGGATTTTCATGAAACTTGGCTCACATGTTCACCTCATCAAGGCGACGTGCAGAACCCGCGTCTCGACAATATAGGGTCAAGGTCAAGGTCACGCTTGAAGGTCAAAGGTTTGAGGCTTTATTTCGTGTCCGCTCCATATCTCCCAGATGGCTTGAAGGATTTTCATGAAACTTGGGTCACATGTTCACCTCATCAAGGCGACGTGCAGAACCCGCGTCTCGACAATATAGGGTCAAGGTCAAGGTCACGCTTGAAGGTCAAAGGTTTGAGGCTTTATTTCGTGTCCGCTCCATATCTCCCAGACGGCTTGAAGGATTTTCATGAAACTTGGGTCACATGTTCACCTCATCAAGGCGACGTGCAGAACCCGCGTCTCGACAATATAGGGTCAAGGTCAAGGTCACACTTGAAGGTCAAAGGTTTGAGGTCTTATTTCGTGTCCGCTCCATATCTCCGAGACGGCTTGAAGGATTTTCATGAAACTTGGGTCACATGTTCACCTCATCAAGGCGACGTGCAGAACCTGCGTCTCGACAATATAGGGTCAAGGTCAAGGTCAAGGTCACAACAGATATTTGAGGGGAGACATCTGTTTTTTGCAAAAACAATTCTAGTTTTGTTTTGGACTTGGTAGAAAATCCTAACAAAATTGACAATTTTCATTTTTCACTTCTTTGAAAGTATGTATACATTTTGCTGTTGTTAGTTGTCAGACAATTCAGCTGAGAAAGTTATCCCATTTCACTTTCGTTAAAAGAGATGTTCTAAGAGTTGCCAACATTTTTTGAAAGTTGTCTGCTGCAGATTTGTTATATGTGGGAAAGGATTAAGATCTTGAGCAATATCTTGCAAAGAATCTTTAGCCTGCTGTATAATATAACAAAATAACAATTATATTCTTATTATATTGAATTCAATGCTTTACTTTCCCAGCAAATGTCTTCATTTATCAGGTGATAGGTTTAATTCAATGATATAAAAGGCTGAAAGTATCAGATTTTATCAGATTTGGATAATAGGATTCCATTTATGTGACAGATTTTTGCAATTACAATGACCCCCCCATCTATACGATCGTCACTAATCAGTGCCATTGGGGCTAAAGCCATGGTCACATTTACGGTCATGCACGTAGTTGAACGTAGTTCATTTCAAACGTAGTCTGCCGTAGTGTTACTATGGTCAACTAGGTTGAAGTACGTTCGAAGTAGGTTCAACATTGTCAAAAAGAGGAAATATAGAAAGTCTAAGTAGGCTGAACTACGTGTAAGTACGGTCAACTACATTCAACTACGAGCAAAGTGGCTATGGTTAACTAGGGTATCACTACGTCTAACTACGAGTAACTAGGTTACACTACGTATAAACTACGTCCTAAGTACGCGCAACTATGGTAAATTAGGGTCAACTGCGTTAAGTACGGGTAAGCTATATACAGTCATTGTGCTTTTGGAACTCCTAAACAACATTTCTTATTAGTTGACCATAGTTATCCGTACTATGAACATACTTCAAACGTAGTTCAACCCTAGTAGATCCCTAGTTGACCTTAGTGTTAACCGTAGTGTTGATGTGTTTTGGCAGGTACTATGATCAACTATGGTACACACTACGGTTAAGTAGGGTCAATTACGGTTAACTAAGGTCAACTACGTTCAAACTACGGTCACAGTAGGGTCACAACATCGTACTTAACCGTAAACAATTTTTGAACATGTTGAAAAATTATGTGCTTACTACGGGCAAATCATAAGTTCATTACTACGTTGAACTACGCTTATCTACGTGTAACTACGTTCAACTACGACCAACTACGGTCATTCCCCACTACGGTCAACTACGTAAGATGTGACCACGGCTTAAAACTGATTGTATCTGTCAACCATTATTTAGCAAGATGAAACTAAGCAGTCAATCTAGGCAAAAATATGGAAAAGAGTTGAAAACATTTTGGCTAAAGCAGAAATTGCTGATTTTCAATTGCTCCTTCTGTCACAATGTTTTCAAAAGTCTGCTGTAGAGATATCTGTATGTGGGAAAGAGTGGATAACTAAAGTTGTGTTCCTTCAAACTCTCTTGTTGCTATAATATTCATTTAAATACAAAAAATAAACAGCACTTATTCAAATCAGAAGAAATGAATGGAAACTATACAAATAGATCTGCCATAAGCAGTAAGCATGGATCACTGCTAGGGTTTATTGTCATTTGAACATCTTTTAAACATTCCCGAGGACAACAATTGGCAAATCTGCAGCAGACGACTTTGAAAACAGCAATCTGGAAAATCTCTTTAAATTAAAGTTTAATTATTGAATATATTGGGAAGGCTTAAACAAATGCTTCTCCATCAAATAGCTTTTAACCCTTTCCCACATATAGTTGCTTTCTGACACCTCAAATAGCTTTCAACCCTTTCCCACATATAGTTGCTTTCTGACGCCTCTACAGCAGTCTACTTTTGAAAACATTGTGACATTATGAGCCATTTCTGCTCTTGCCACAAAATTTTCAACTCTTTTCAGTAAATATACCTTCATTTTCAGAGATTTTCGATAATTTTGTCTAGATGTTTTCAAAATTGTATGTATGCAGAATATTTAATATTTGTATGTGGGAAAGGGTTAAATGGTATACAAGGAATCCCCATTAACCCTTATATCCCGCTGTACGTGACTTCAAACATCATTCGAATATTATGGTATGCTGAACGTTGAACTGCATATGCAAACAATGCCGACCAAGATCAACCTGGTACTTTTAGCTGGTCTGTTTTTCGAAGAAAAAAAGTCAGGCTATTGTGATACCCTTGGCGTCGGCGTCGGCACAAAACTTTAACCTTACCTCATAACTGCTCAACATTTTCAATTGAAACTTAAATTGGTACACATATGTTCCAAGGAACAATATGCATGACTATACCAAATCACATAACTCTGGCTTTAATTCAATTATATTTCTCCTTTTTTCAAATTGTTTGATGCAGCAGTGCCATCTCAAAATGTTTCTAAGAGGGAAATTGTTAACTGTTTAATTATTAATTATTAAAACATTTATGTTACCCTTCATCATTACAACAAACCTGCAGAAGAAGTCTGAAAATATTCTAGGCAAAAATATGTTTAATATTTGAAAGTATGATTATTGAATTAAGTTGAACAATTATGGTAAAAACTTAAGGACAAATTGCTTATTGAGAGCAATTTCTCCGTTTATCCCAATGTTTTCAAATGTATATAGTCTGCTGCAAATACATCAGAATGTGTCTGTCGGTGGCTGGGAAAGGGTTAAAATATTCAATTAACAGTGCATCCTTTTTGAGTTCTTATTACTGCCTTTGATCTTTTATAATGAGTTTGCAGGATTTGAAATTCCTTGAGGACAGAACACTTTCCCTTATACAAAGTTTGTTGTCCCCTGCCGTAGACAATTTTGGAAAGTATTCTTGGAAAGGAGGAGAAATTGCTTAAAATAAGCAAGTTAACCTCTTTCCAAATTATTTTTAACCCTGTTTTATAAAAGAAACTCTATTTTGTGACAAAATGATTTGTTGCATTCTGGGAAATTGGTCCTTTTGCCAAATTATGTTTTCATAAGTGGTCTGGTGCAGATATGTCAAATTGCTTCGACATTTGGTAAAAGATTAAACGGATTTGATACTTCTGTGTCCTGCTTTAAAAACATTCTAGGGAACAATATTTATTCATGGAAATTTAGGGTATAGTTTTTGCAGAGAGTTAAAAACATTGATGGAAGGATGGAGAAATGTACTGTAAAAGCTTCAAATGGCAAATATTAAATTTGATATGTTTAGATCACATCTTACATACTTCCTTAATTATTATCCCCCGCTTTTTCGGAGAAAAAAGGGGGGTTTATAATTTGGGTTTGTCCGTCTGTCTGTCACACTTCGTTTCCGTAAAATATCTCCCACAAATGTGAACCGTTTTTTTTTCAAACTTGGTAACAAGGTTAAATGCCTTAAGGCCAAGTTCGATTGTCACTTTCGGTGAACTTTATTCGGTAAAGTTATGGCCCCTTATTTAACAAAAAATGTTGTTTGTTGATGTTTCCGTGCAATAACTGCCACAAATGTGAACCGTTTTTTTGTCCAAACTTGGTTACAAGGTTAAATGCCTTAAAGGCTAGGCCAAGTTCGATCGTCACTTTCGGTGGACTTTATTTGGTGGAGTTATGGCCCCTTGATTTACAAAAAATGTCGTTTGTTGCTGTTTCCGTGCAATAACTGCCACAAATGTGAACCGTTTTTTTGTCCAAACTTGGTAACAAGGTTAAATGCCTTAACAGCTAGGCCAAGTTCGATCGTCACTTTCGGCGGACTTTATTCCTATAATATTTCCTGCAAGCGGGGGATATAAATTTCATGAATTTGCTTGTTTACATATATTTATTTATGGTTTTATACATGTACATTATTGACTTTGATGAACAATGAAATGGTAGAAAACTTCAAAGATAACTTCAAAATATGGCTCTCTTGAATATCAGACTAGACACAAAATCTATCACAATGGAACATGTACATTTTCTTCATTGGAAAAATAACATTGACAAGTAGGACTCACATTTCAGTGGAATCCCCTGTTTTATGGAATAACGTTTTTATACCCCCCGGCAAACAAAGTTTGGGGGGGTATATAGGAATCACCCTGTCTGTCCGTCCGTCTGTCCGTCTGTCCGTCTGTCTGTCTGTCCGTATGTCCACATTTCTTGTAAGCACTACTCCTCCTAAACGGCTCAATGGATTTGGTTCAAACTTTACATGAAGGTTACACATCATATGTAGATATGCATGAAGGAAGATCATATGCCTCGGATTCTTCCAAGGGCAGATAATTCAACTTAGAGGTTACCTGCGAGGGACTCCTGTGCACATACCTCCACATTTCTTGTAAGCACTACTCCTCCTAAACGGCTCAATGGATTTGGGTCAAACTTTACATGAAGGTTACACATCATATGTAGATATGCATGAAGGAAGATCACACGCCTCAGACTCTTCCAAGGGGAGATAATTTAACTTAGAGGTTATCTGCGAGGGACTCCTGTGCACATACCTCCACATTTCTTGTAAGCACTACTCCTCCTAAACGGCTCAATGGATTTGGTTCAAACTTTACATGAAGGTTACACATCATATGTAGATATGCATAAAGGAAGATCATATGCCTCGGATTCTTCCAAGGGCAGATAATTCAACTTAGAGGTTACCTGCGAGGGACTCCTGTGCACATACCTCCACATTTCTTGTAAGCACTACTCCTCCTAAACGTCTCAATGGATTTGGTTCAAACTTTACATGAAGGTTACACATCATATGTAGATATGCATGAAGGAAGATCATACGCCTCGGATTCTTCCAAGGGCAGATAATTTAACTTAGAGGTTACCTGCGAGGGACTCCTGTGCACATACCTCCACATTTCTTGTAAGCACTACTCCTCCTAAACGGCTCAATGGATTTGGTTCAAACTTTACATGAAGGTTACACATCATATGTAGATATGCATGAAGGAAGATCATACGCCTCGGATTCTTCCAAGGGCAGATAATTCAACTTAGAGGTTACCTGCGAGGGACTCCTGTGCACATACCTCCACATCTCTTGTAAGCACTACTCCTCCTAAATGGCTCAATGGATTTGGGTCAAACTTTACATGAAGGTTACACATCATATGTAGATATGCATGAAGGAAGATCATATGTATCGGATTCTTCCAAGGGCAGATAATTCAACTTAGAGGTTACCTGCGAGGGACTCCTGTGCACATACCTCCACATTTCTTGTAAGCACTACCTCCTCCTAAACGGCTCAATGGATTTGGTTCAAACTTTACATGAAGGTTACACATCATATGTAGATATGCATGAAGGAAGATCATACGCCTCGGATTCTTCCAAGGGCAGATAATTCAACTTAGAGGTTGCCTGCGAGGGACTCCTGTGCACATACCTCTACATTTCTTGTAAGCACTACTGAGTCAAACTGTATATGAAGGCTACACATTATATGTAGATATGCATGAAGGAAGATTTTTCTCCTCAGATTCTTCCAAGGGAAGATAAGCAAAATAGAAACTTTACCAATGTATCCGATGCTTTGGGAGGGGAGCGGGGGGTATTCTTTAGTGAGCTTTGCTCACAGTATTTCTAGTTTTTTTTAACCCTTTCGCGTCATACATCTAATCTGCAGCAAACGAAATTGAACATATGTTGTCAAAAAATAGAAAATCTCTATAATTGAATATAATAACTTATGACTAAAAGCCACGTAAACATTGTGGCCAAAGGAGAAATTGCTCATTGTGAGCAATTTCTTCTTTTATCACTATGTTTTCAAAAAGCCGTCTGCTGCAGAGGCGGTAAAAAGCGTCTATATGTGGGAAAGGGTTAAATTAACCACATTCAACAAATCTGAAGCTTAGATGACTTTAAAATCATCAAAGCAAAACTATGGAAAATCTCTGTAATTGAAAGTAGTTGAATAGAGCTGAAAACATTGTTTTCAAAAGTCTTCTGCTGCAGAGGCGTCAGAAAGCATCTCTATTTGGGAAAAGCTTAACAGATATGAAGTATCATTAACCTCATCATGCCTGTTACAAATATTTTACATTTTGCTGTTTTTACACAAAAATAATTGAACTCAATTCAATAAATTAAGCTCTGTTTAGTTGCCTTCTCGCGCAGTGACGTCATCGCTCTTGTGTCATATGTTTACACAGTTTCCATGTTTTCTATTTTTAAAAAACCGCTTAATATTCAATTTACATAACAAAATCCTTAAAGTCGACTACACTGGCACTCCCTTATAACGCCCTCCGTTTTACCGCTGTTCTCGGTATAACGCTGGTCTTGCTTGGCTCCCAAATTTTAGTGCATGAAATATGTGGGAATAGAATTATAAATATTTAAAAACCTAACATTTGAAATACCAAAATACGATTCGAGTACTGCAGTATTATGTTAATCCAATTGTTTGCAAAACGCTTTGTTCAACATTACAACAATAAACAGGTACTAGTAGAGAGGTACTAGTAGACAGGTACTAGTAGAGAGGTACTAGTAGACAGGTACTAGTAGAGAGGTACTAGTAGACAGGTACTAGTAGAGAGGAGGTACTAGTAGAGAGGTACTAGTAGAGAGGTACTAGTAGAGAGGTACTAGTAGACAGGTACTAGTAGACAGGTACTAGTAGACAGGTACTAGTAGACAGGTACTAGTAGAGAGGTACTAGTAGAGAGGTACTAGTAGAGAGGTACTAGTAGAGAGGTACTAGTAGAGTAGGTACTAGTAGAGTAGGTACTAGTAGAGAGATACTAGTAGACAGGTACTAGTAGACAGGTACTAGTAGAGAGAGGTACTAGTAGAGAGGTACTAGTAGAGTAGGTACTAGTAGAGTAGGTACTAGTAGAGTAGGTACTAGTAGAGAGATACTAGTAGACAGGTACTAGTAGACAGGTACTAGTAGACAGGTACTAGTAGAGAGGTACTAGTAGAGAGGTACTAGTAGACAGGTACTAGTAGAGTAGGTACTAGTAGAGAGGTACTAGTAGAGAGGTACTAGTAGAGAGATATTAGTAGAGAGGTACTAGTAGAGAGGTACTAGTAGAGAGGAGGTACTAGTAGAGAGATACTAGTAGAGAGGTACTAGTAGAGACATACTAGTAGACAGGTACTAGTAGAGAGGTACTAGTAGAGAGAATTTCCTCGCTCTTATTTACCCTTACCCACATTCATACACTTTCTGAGGCCTCGATCTGCAGAGAGTACTAGTAGAGAGGTACTAGTAGACAGGTACTAGTAGACAGGTACTAGTAGACAGGTACTAGTAGACAGGTACTAGTAGAGAGGTACTAGTAGAGAGGTACTAGTAGAGAGGTACTAGTAGAGTAGGTACTAGTAGAGTAGGTACTAGTAGAGTAGGTACTAGTAGAGAGATACTAGTAGACAGGTACTAGTAGACAGGTACTAGTAGAGAGAGGTACTAGTAGAGAGGTACTAGTAGAGTAGGTACTAGTAGAGTAGGTACTAGTAGAGAGATACTAGTAGACAGGTACTAGTAGACAGGTACTAGTAGAGAGGTACTAGTAGACAGGTACTAGTAGACAGGTACTAGTAGAGTAGGTACTAGTAGAGAGGTACTAGTAGAGAGGTACTAGTAGAGAGATACTAGTAGAGAGGTACTAGTAGAGAGGTACTAGTAGAGAGGAGGTACTAGTAGAGAGGAGGTACTAGTAGAGAGGTACTAGTAGAGAGATACTAGTAGACAGGTACTAGTAGAGAGGTACTAGTAGAGAGAATGCCTGTTTCCTCGCTCTTATTTACCCTTACCCACATTCATACACTTTCTGAGGCCTCGATCTGCAGCAGACGTCTTTCAAAAATAGTTTGATAAAATAAGGAGTTGCTCCTGCTTTTGCTATAATTTGTTCAAATCGATTCAATAGTTATACTTTCATTTGTAGGGATTTTTTCACATCAGTGTAAAGATATGATCAAAGTCGTCTGCTGCAAAATTGTTGCGTGCGGGAAAGTGTTTATTTACCCAGATTTCATAGATGTGTGCATAGTTGCTGACATATTAGTGATATCTTGTTGAAAATTACATTAAATCCCTGATAGAGCAAATCAAATCTCCCTTCCATTCACCGTTACCATCAATTGTCCATTCCATGCTGACCTTTTCTTCCCATAGAAAACAACATCAATATATATCATCATAGAGTCTTGGTCTTGAGAGACCCATGTTTTGTACAAGGCACATAAATACAAATTATCAACTCTTCCCCCTCCACCCAGAGCCCACAGTTCTCAGATTTATAAAAAAAAAAATAGAAACAAAAGCATTTTTCGAATAATCAATAATTTTACATTATAATATCCAGGATTTATATTAAAGAAAAAGCATGTTTTGCATAACCCGAAATGTTGCAAAAACTCAATTTTAGCTTTGTTTGCAATAGTTCCTGGATTTTTTGCTATAAATCGGTAGATGACTGTAAATCATAAAAAGAGTATACAGACTATAGCAGAAGAGACTGACTTGTCTCCCTTGGGATCTCTTTCTGGAGGAAATATCATTGAGGAATTAGGAGATGGGAGGCAGGTCACTGTTGGTCAATTTCTGAGGTCACTGTTAACCCTTTCCCTCATATAGACGCTTTCCAACACCTCTGCAGCAGACGGCTTTTTGAAAACATAGTGACAAAAGGAGAAATTGCACACAACGTGCAATTTCTCCTTTTGCCACAATGTTTTCCTCTTTTTGTCATAGGTTATCCATTCAATTATGGAGATTTTCTATGTTTTGACAAAATACGTTCAAAGTCGTCTGCTGAAGAATTGTCGTATGAGGGAAAGGGTTAACTGTTAACTTTGAAAATATCTAGGTAAAATTATGGAAAATCTCTGAAAATGAAGGTATTATTAGTGAAAAGAGTTGAAAACTTTGTGGGAAAAGAAGAATTTGATTGTTTTGAGCAATTTCTCTTTTAAAAAAGTTTTGTCACAATGTTTTCAAAAGTCGTCTGCTGTAGGGGCATCATAAAGCGTCTATATGTGGGAAACTGTTAAAGTCACGACACAGGAAAGCAACCTGACCCAAACTTTTCAATTTTCAAAACAAGCAATTTCTCCTTTTGCCACAATAGTTTCCACTTTTAGTCATAGGTTATCCATTCAATTATAGAGATTTTCTATTTTTTAACAAAATATGTTCAAAGTCGTCTGCTGCAGAATTGTCATATGAGGGAAAGGGATAAATGGCCAGAAAGGCCTGTGCTTCTACACTAATCTACTGTTATTTTCTTGCTTTTAGGTTAGAAAGATAGATAAATAAAACTAATATAAATTTATAAGTAAAATTTGGTTATTCTCTTGCCCTAAGATTATATCGGAACATATTGGATATCAGGATGAGCCGTTATAGCAACGTACGAAGGGTGACTGGCCAGTCAATAATATAATCTTAAATTAGCTTAGAATGCATCCTCTTTTAAAAGCAAAATCTCTCTACTTATTTCTTTAAAGACTTTAAGGCATGTCGGTTAAATTGTCATTTCATAATCAGGATTTTATATGCTGCAAACGACTTTGAATATTTTCAGACAAAAATGTGAAAAATCTCTTTAAATAAAAATAAAAAAATAAGATTTGAAAAGGTTGTGCCAAAAGGAAAAATTGCTCATCATGATCACTTTTTCGATTTTACAACCTCAATGTTTAAATGTCTTCTGCTGCAGAGGCATCAGAAAGCGCCTGTATGAGGGAAAGGGTTAATTACAGTGTTAAATTATGAAATTATTTACAAAATTTGAATATAAGACTGCACTTTATGCTGTTGGATCTTAATCTATAATGTTAACAAAAATGTTTTCCTTTGCATAGCTGTATGTGAGGGTAATTTAATACTCTCATGTTATAATGTTCTTAAGCTGATTCATTCAAGTGACATTTAGCAGTGTAATGCATCGACCGGTATCTCTAAAAAACATGCTGTTTCTAGGCAAGGTTGTAATTTCTGATGGATTAAATTGGATGCCATTGTTACAATATATGGGCTGTACTTGTGTGTTATAAAGGACTTTCAGTGGTTGGTATAAATCGGTGGGAAATTAAAAGCACTGGCGGTACTCTTAGTTGTGTTGTTGTTGTTGTTTATCGTGATGGATTTTAAGAGGAAAAATATTCTGTTGATATAGAATAGTAAAATTGTATTGCTTTCAAAAAAATTGACAATATCATTGTGTGAAGAAATTGTTTGTGTTATTGCAATGGGTTCTGTAAATGTTATTTATTTTACGGAATTATATTACTTTAATTACTTTTGAAATATAATTCTGGTGAAAAGACACACATAACTTTAAATGCATTGGAGGAAAGTTTGCAAGTTATCTTTGACTTTTAACGCAGTACCTATATAAACACACTATTTGCAGATCCTTTCAACAAAGTGATTTGAATACAAAATATAAAAACATTTTTGGATAAGTAGACAGCTCTCATTGGTATATGATTTGGAAAATCTTTGTTAATACCAAAATAATGAACCTTGGTATGATATTACTAAATCAATATATTATAAAAGTAATTATCCTTTATATGATATTACAAAGTCATTGTATTATAATAGTAAAGATCCTTGATATGACATATTACTAAGTCAATATATTATAAAAGTAAAGATCCTTGGTATGATATAACTCAAAGTCAATGTATTATAAAAGTAATGATCCTTTATATGAAATTACTAAATCAATGTATTATAAAATTAAAGATATTTAAGTTGATATTACTAAGTCAATATATTATAAAAAGTAATGATCATTGATATGATATTACTAGGTCAATGTTTTATAAAAGAAATGATCCTCGATATAATATTACTAGATCAATGCTTTATAAGAGTAATGATCCTTGATATGATATTGCTAGGTAAATGTTTTATAAAAGTAATGATCCTTGATATGATATTACTAGGTCAATGTTTTATAAAAGTGATGATCCTTGATATGATATTACTAGGTCAATGTTTTATAAAAGGGATGATCCTTGATATGATATTACTAGGTCAATGTTTTATAAAAGTGATGATCCTTGATATGATATTACTAGGTCAATGTTTTATAAAAGTAATGATCCTTGATATGATATTACTAGGTCAATGCTTTATAAAAGTGATGATCCTTGATATGATATTACTAGGTCAATGTTTTATAAAAGTAATGATCCTTGATATGATATTACTAGGTCAATGTTTTATAAAAGAAATGATCCTTGATATGATATTATTAGGTCAATGTTTTATGAAAGTAATGATCCTTGATATGATATTACTAGGTCAATGCTTTATAAGAGTAATGCTCCTTGATATGATATTACTAGGTCAATGCTTTATAAAAGAAATGATCCTTGATATGATATTACTTAGTCAATATATTATAAAAATAATGAACCTTGGAAAGATATTACTAGGTCAATGTTTTATGAAAGTAATGATCCTTGATATGATATTACTAGGTCAATGCTTTATAAAAGAAATGATCCTTGATATGATATTACTTAGTCAATATATTATAAAAATAATGAACCTTGATATGATATTACTAGGTCAATATATTATAAAAATAATGATCCTTGATATGATATTACTAGGTCAATGTTTTATAAAAGTGATGAACCTTGATATGATATTACTAGGTCAATGTTTTATAAAAGTAATGATCCTTGATATGATATTACTAGGTCAATGTTTTATAAGAGTAATGATCCTTGATATGATATTACTAGATCAATGCTTTATAAGAGTAATGATCCTTGATATGATATTGCTAGGTCAATGTTTTATAAAAGTAATGATCCTTGATATGATATTACTAGGTCAATGTTTTATAAAAGTGATGATCCTTGATATGATATTACTAGGTCAATGTTTTATAAAAGTGATGATCCTTGATATGATATTACTAGGTCAATGTTTTATAAAAGTAATGATCCTTGATATGATATTACTAGGTCAATGTTTTATAAAAGTAATGATCCTTGATATGATATTACTAGGTCAATGTTTTATAAAAGAAATGATCCTTGATATGATATTATTAGGTCAATGTTTTATGAAAGTAATGATCCTTGATATGATATTACTAGGTCAATGCTTTATAAGAGTAATGCTCCTTGATATGATATTACTAGGTCAATGCTTTATAAAAGAAATGATCCTTGATATGATATTACTTAGTCAATATATTATAAAAATAATGAACCTTGGAATGATATTACTAGGTCAATGTTTTATGAAAGTAATGATCCTTGATATGATATTACTTAGCAAAATCAATGTATTAAAACAGAAATGATCCTTAATTGGTATGATATTACTATGTTAACGTTTTATTAAAGTTATGCTCTTTGGGTTAATTTTGCTAGAGTTATGGTCCTTGGGTATGAAGATTTTGTAAATTCATTGATTATGAGTACTGTACTTATTTACAAATGTCATCTGCAGCTTAATCATCTTGGGTATAGCATTGAGAGCTCCTTTCCCACATACAGACTCGCCTTCAGCAGACAACTTTTTATAATAAACATTTGGAGAAAAGTAGCTGCTGAATCCGTCGTAAAAAGTTTTACGATGATTTATAACATTTTCCATATCTTTGCCTAGATGCTTTTAACCCTTTTCCCTTATACGACAATTCTGCAGCAGACGACTTTGAACATATTTTGTCAAAAAATAGAAAATCTCTATAATTGAATGGATAACCTATGTCTAAAAGTGGAAAACCTTGTGGCAAAAGGAGAAATTGCTCCTTTTGAGCAATTTCTTCTTTTGTCACTATGTTTTCAAATAGCCGTCTGCTGTATAGGTGTCAGAAAGCGCCTATATGAGGGAAAGCATTAGCTGCAGATTTATTGTATGTGTTGTATTTTGGGGGAAAAGATACATTAATAAAGAGTCAACCTCAAGGGATTTGTCATGATAAAAAAAAAATCTTAAAAAAAAACATTATCATAAAAAATGTTTACCCTGTGTGCACATTCAAATTTAAACCTCTTAATTTGTACACTGTAACAAGTCTGCAGCAAACAACTTATTGTGTCACCTGTGTAGCATGGTAGGCACTTAGGGATTACTTTTTTTTTGTCCGGCGTCTGTCTGTCCGTCACACTTTTTCGTCAAACTTTTTCGTCACGTTTTCAAATAACTTTTTTTCTACTCAAAGGATTACATTGAAACTTCTAACAAATGTTTATATCAATGTGTGTGATTGGTTCACAAAAGGGGGATAATCCAGAGTTATTGCCCCTTTTCTGTCAAAAATTAAAATTGGCAGGTGACACATGTGCTCCGGGGAGCACTCCATTCTAGTTGGTAAAAATATCACTGGCAATTTAAAATACAGTTTTCCAAATTTTTGTTGAGATGTGTTCAAAGTCAATTGCTGCGAATTTGTTGTATGTGGTAAAGGGTAAAAGAAGAGAAGACTTTCAATTATTATGAACCCATTGTTACTCTATGATATGCTACAAAATAGATAGTCCCACCTTTAGGGCATGAAGACAAAAATACCAATAGTGTCTGAATACTGTATGCATGCGTGGCTGCAAGTCTTCCATGGATGGATATATGACGTCTCTGGAGATATTGTTAAAGCTTTTGTTTTCTCATTGTTTGGAAACTTGATTCGATCCGTAAATGTAAACTGTTTTCACAGGAAGTTTTATTGTTGTTTTTTAACTCCGGGGGGGGAAGGATATTAATTTGTCTCGTATTTGCTTAACATATAACCTGATACAATGCTGATGCTTTAATTACAACAAATAATTTTGTGGAATGAGAAATTGTGGAAAATGGGAAATTGCTCCTTTTTCGTACACTGTTTTCAATTCTGTATGAAAATCATACTTCAGTTTTACAGATGTTAAACATTTTATCTCAAATCTTTTTCAAAGCAGTTTAGACTTAAAATAACATATCAGGTAAACAGTTATTATCCTTACAACTTTTAATCCTTTCCCACATATATTAAATCTGCAGCAGACGAATTATCAAGGTCAAAATATAGAAAAGCTCTATAAATGATAGTATTATTAATAGAGTTGAAATCATTGTGGCAAATGGAGAAATTGCTCATTTATGCGAAATTTTGCTTAACCATTTCCCACATACAACAAACCTGCAACAGACAACTTTGAATTAAAACATGGTGACAAAAACCTGAAAAATCTCCATAAAAGATCTATGCTTAATTGCTAAATAAAGTTGAAAACATTGTGACCAAAGTAGAAATTGCTCATCAAAAGTTGTCTGCTGCTATTGCGTCAAAATGCGTCTGCAGGTGGGAAACAGTTAAGATCTTTCTCTACTTTACTACTGCAGATGTGTCAAATATTGCAGGTGTTAGAAAAAGGATTTAAACAAAAGTTAATTTCAATCTTTTTGGAAAAAGCTCTTGTTATGAACCTGTCAGCAGATTGAAATTTTTAAAAAAACTAAAAAGCAATTAATTAATGAATTTAACTATGTGCTAAATTATTCAGTGATATAAGAAGAAATAGAAATACTTTAACCCTTTCTCCATATAGACGTTTTCTGACGTCTGCGTACCAGACAGCTTTTTGAAAACATAGTGACAAAAGAAGAAATTGCTTAAAACGATAAATTTCTCCTTTTGCCACAATGTTTTTCACTTTTAGTCATAGCTTATCCATGCAATTATAGAAATTTTTGTTTGGACAAAATATGTTCAAAGTTGTCTGTTGCAGAATTGTCGTATGAGGGAAAGGGTTGAGTAGAAAGACTTCATCTTTTCCCTTATACAGATGATCTATGGGACTTCAACAGCAAATTTATGGAAACATTGTGAAAAAAGGGAGAAGAAACTTATATTATGAACATTTATTTCCTGTTCCCACAATGTTTTTCTACTCTTCGTCATAATTAGTACTCTTGGACATCTTGAGTGATATCATTATTCCTTTCTTTAAAATTAAGAGAATCCGCTGTGTTCAAGTGGTTAGCGTCGAGAATTTTAAAACTGGGTGTCCCGGTTCGATTCCCAGTCGCGGCACTAAGGTCATGGTGGAGGGTGCCCTTGGACAAGGCACATTTTCTAGCCTAGTACTGGTTTGTTTACCCAGGGATCATGAATAAGTAAACTGTCGCTGTGATATAACTGAAATAATGTTGAAAGCGGCTTAAAACCCCAATAAATGAATTAATAATTTAAAATTAAGCTTGCCATCAAGTGACAATAGCTAAGTGTGTTAGGTTCAGAGGGATATCTACCAAGGGTCATTACTTCAAATGCTGAAATAATTATACCCCCTTCGAAGAAGAGGGGGTATATAGGAGTCACTGGGTTGGGCAGTCTGTCTGTCTGTCAGTCGGTCGGTCGGAAGCCATATTTTGTCCGGCCTATTTCTTACAAACCACCGGGTGGAATTCAATAACATTTTACATGAAGCTTCTATACCAAGAGGAGATGTTCATATCCTAAAGGGGTTACAATTGCATGATATTTTACAGAGTTATGGCCCTTTTACTAATTAAGTTATGGTGTAGGTCAAGGTGCTGTTTAGGGGGTATTTATCATCTTCAGTGATAGTTCTAGTTACATTTGATTTTGACTTGCAGGCTTGGTCCTTATCTCTGACACTTATCTCTGACACTTACCTGTCACAGGTCAGTGTCCCATGTCATTTTGTGGTGATGAAACTTCTTCATGTGGTAACAAACTATTCGTTGAATGGGGCTAAGAGTCTTAGACTAACGAGTAATCTATGTGGGAAGTTAGCCAATGTTGTGTGGACTACTGGAACAAATGATCATTATGATATATTTCTCCTTTTCTCACAATATTGTCAACAATTATTGGCGACATCAAAAGGGATCTGGATGAGGGCAAAGGTTAACCCTTTCCCACATACAACAACAATTTTGCAGCAGACGACTTTAAAAACATACCTGAAATTATTTTGGAAACTCCCTTTAAATGAAAGTACAATAATTGAAATAAGAGTTGAAAACAAGAGGTGACAAAAGGAGAAATTGCTTGTTTTGAGCAATTTCTTCTTTTGTCACTATGTTTTCAGAAATCTGTTTGCTGCAGATGCGTCAGAAAGCATCTATATGAGGGAAAGGATTAATCCTTTGCTACTTGCAGACGAAGTTTGTTGCATCTGCATGGAAAGACTTTTAAAAACATCGCTTCAATGTTTTTATATCTATTCAATAATTACACTGCTTTCGTTAAATGAGATTTTGCCTGGATGTTTTGCAAAGTCGGCTCCTGCAGATTTGTTGTAAATAGGAATTGGTTAATCATCCATTTGCTCCGATCCTCCTGTATCTTTGGACTTATTGAATTTGGGAGAGTGTAATACCAGTCTGATACAGGGGGCAGGTATGGTCAGACTATAATGGGATAACACTATTTTCTATTCAATTCAGTTGTTTTGTGTGTTTTATGGTGATTGTCTAGGCAGTCGTGGTGGAACAGTGTGGGGATTTATCCAGAGCTGGACAATAAATGGAAGACATTAGCAATAAAAGACAATAAAAGGAGTAGAAAAACACTTTTTGAATGTTGAAATTTGTTTAAATTGGATTTAGAAACAATGCTATAGAAATAATTATTGGTGTGATTTGTTTTACTTGGTGGTTGCTATGGTTACAAAGTTTCACTCCAAACAAAGATGGCTGCCATCTTCCCCTATTCCTGGAACCTCGAGGAACTCAAAAATAGCGTCTCTTTCCCCTTCCTCTGCTACCAGTTCCCCACAAATTCTTAAGAGAAGTGTAAACTCAGCGGTTTCTGTGGCAACATCATCGCCATCGCCTTTGACAAAAAATGTCAGTTTTTCGAGTCAGTGTCGTGTTCGCAGTGCTGAAATTCCGGAGGACATTGTGTTAGGAGGTTGGGTGAAAAAGAACAATTTACGACGACAACTGAATTACGACATATATGGCTATCATTGTTGGGTAGGTGTAACTCAGAGGACTAGATATGGGGGAATATTTCTCATATTAATCAACTCAAGACTTATGTTGTAGGTACTAAAAAGATCATCGGCCCCCAGAGAAGATTTGTTTTTTGAGTACCCACAACATAGGGTTTAAGTGTCTACGAAAGATTTAAGAACATGAAAAATGCCCCTTATCTAAAGCTCTGTAAAATTAGCTTTTTTGTGCTTCCCAGGCTCTGTTTTTAACCCTTTTTTACTTGCAGCAGCAATTTGGCGCATCTACAACAGATGACTTTTGAAATCATGGTGGCAAACGGAAAAATTGCTCACAATGAAACATTTCTCTTTTTGCCACACTGTTTTCATTTCTTTTCTTTAGTTTTACTTCCATTTATAAAAAAATATCCAAATTTTTCCCTATATATTTTTAAAGTTGTCTGCAAATTTATCATATAATGGAAAGGACTTTGCATACATCTGATGATAAAAAAAAAATGCTTGTCACATTAACTATTGTTAACCCTTTCCCTTATACGAGAATTCTGCAGCAGACGACTTAACATATTTTGTCAAAAAACAGAAAATCTCTATAATTGGATTGATTAAAAGTGGAAAACCTTATGGCAAAAGGAGAAATTGCTCTTTTTGAGCAATTTCTTCTTTTGTCACTATGTTTTCAAAAAGCCGTCTAATGCAGAGGCGTCAGAAAGAGTCTATATGAGGGAAAGGGTTAAACATCAAACAGAATGTTGTCCTAGCAGGGGTCCTTACTCACAATCCCTGGAATCACAGCCCTCGTGGCTACCAACTCGGCTAAAGGTGCTCTGCGATAAAAGAGAATAATTGTTGATAATAATAACTATTACACAACCTTCTAGTCAATTATCTGGCTTACTAAAATACGTTTGGACATCTGTCATGCACCAACAATGGCGACTTGCAGTGTAATAGGGTACCATGGCATACATGCTATAGTAAAATCTGTAGTACATCTGGCTTTAGTCTTGTAACCAGCATACTTTAGTTAATTTTAAATCGGAATCCGCTGTGGTCGAGTGGTTAGCATCGGGGATTTCGAAACCGGGTGTCCCGGGTTCGCTTCCCAGTCGTGGCACTACGGTCATGGTAGAGTGCCCTTGGACAAGGCACATTTTCTAGCCTATTACTAGTTTCATGAAATAAGTGAACTGTCGCCGTGATATAACTGAAATAATGTTGAAAGCGGCGTAAAACCCCAATAAATAAATAAATTAGTTAATTAATACATATATACAGAGCTCTAGTTAAGGGGCGTTTTGCATGTTCTGAAATCCTTATATATGACCACCAAACCTATGTTGTGGGTACTGAATGAGAAGAACCTCTTTAGTACCGACAACATACTTTATTAGGTTTTAACCCTTTCCCTCATACGACAATTCTGCAGCAGACGACTTTGAACCTATTTTGTCAAAACATAGACAATCTCCATAATTGAATGGATAACCTATGACTAAAAGTGGAAAACATTGTGGCAAAAGGAGAAATTGCACGTTTTGTGCAATTTCTTCTTTTGTCACTATGTTTTCAAAAGGCCGTCTGCTGCAGATGCGTTAGAAGGCGTCTGCAGGTGGGAAAGGGTTAATGAGTGCTAACAGAGATATCATGGAATCAAGACCTGTTTACTCTTCCTAATCTAGTTCTCTGTCTAACCCTTTCCCTCATACAACAATTATACAGCAGACGACTTTGAACATATTTTGTCAAAACATAGAATTGTAGATTATTTCCATAATTGAATGGATAACCTATGACAAAAAGTGGAAAACATTGTGGCAAAAGGAGAAATTGCACGTTTTGTGCAATTTCTTCTTTTGTCACTATATATGTTTTCAAAAAGCCTCTGCTGCAGAGGCGTCAGAAAATCGTCAATATGAGGGAAAGGGTTAATATCTCATTGTGACTTGACACATGTACTTGGAATCAACAAAACAAAGTAAACTATGGAGTATCAACAGTTTGGTCTACAAAAAAGATTGTCTCTATAGATATTTGATGGCTTCACCATTTCAAAAGGACCCAACCATTATTGGTGCATGCCTGATGATGTAATGGTAGGGGCAGGTAACTCCATCCTATTTAGCTTCCTGGACTGTTGAGTTATTTATTTTTAGCTCAACTGTGCAAGTTGAACTATTGTGATCACATTTTGTCCGGCGTCCGTCCGGCATCAACAATTGCCTAGTTAACACTCTACAGGCTACATTTTGCATCCTATCTTCATGAAACTTTATCAGAACATTCATCTCCATCAAATATTGGACAAATTCGAAATTGGGCCATATGAGGTCAAAAACTAGGTCATTAGGTCAAATTGAAGGGAAATCTTGTTAACACTAGAAGCCTCATCTTTGGCTTCAGCAGCTTGGTCAGAATGTTCATCTTAATGATATCTAGGCCAAGCTTAAATACGGGTTATATATGCCAGGTCAAAAAGTATGTCACTAGGCCAAATTGATGGAAAACTTGTTAACACTCTGGAGGCTGCATTTTTGGCTTCAGCAGCTTGAAATTTTGTGAGAATGATTTCTGAATCAATAATATCTAGGTCAAGTTCGAATATGGGTCATATTGGGTCAGAAACTAGGTCACTATGTCAAATTGAAGGGGAAACTTCCCGTACGAAACAGTCCAGGCGTAATATAACAGGATTCATACAGGAATATCGCTCTAAATCCTACAAGGAAACCAGCAGGAAAATGGAGCGAAATATGTTAATTAGATTAACAGGAATCCTGTAGGAATATTTGATAAAAAATCCTTGCAGGGATTTTGTCCTCATTTACATATTTCGGGCCATTTTCCTGCTGGATTCCTTCTACTTTTTTCCTACCAGGAATCCTAGTAGCAGGAAATCAAACCTCATTTGCATATTTCAAAACTCTTGATTTCTAGTTGGATTAAATACCTACAAGGAATCCAGTTACAAAATCCTACAAGGAATATAGAACAAATCCTACAAGGAATATAGAAAAAATCCTACAAGGAATCTCATTACAAAATCCAAAAAGATTTTTGATACTTAAATAGGTTAAAACTTCCTATCAGGTTTCCTAGTACAAAATTCCTACAAGGAATCGTTTCCTGGTACAAAAATCGTACAAAGAATCAAAGGAATCCAGGTTCAACCTTTTATGAGACTCAACAGTGCTTATATGTACGGTTACTAATGTTTAGACAAGAAGGTCAAAAAGTCATGGGGCCCGGCCGGGTAGCTCAATTGGTAGCGTATCTGACTCGTGATCTGGAGGTCACGGGTTCGATACCCGGTTGCGGCGACATTCTTTCGGGCGATGTTTTCCATTGCCTCTCACCTCTGATCTATGTGAGAAAGTAGTCAGTGGCTTCGAAAGAATGTTGTGTAAGTACTGGTGTGGGAAAGCCAGGAAAACATGGGTAGGTGCACTGACCGCCGTGATATGACCAAAGCTGTTGAAAGCGGCGTTAAACTCCAAACAAACAAACAAACAAAAAGTCATGGTGAAGGTCATCCAAAGACAATGATGTTATTTAATTGTAAAAGATCACTTTTAGGTCATGGTCACATGTTTATAAATCAATGTAAAGGACAAATGACAAATAAATGAAGTTTTTATCGTGTTCACAGTCGATTATAACAATTTTGACAATTTTAAATGGCCATAATTCAGTGATGCATCTACGGATCTGGCTGATTTAAAAAAAAAGTGCGCTCTCATGTATATCTAGCTGCTGTATAAGTTTGGTAAACATCGGATAATAAATAATGACTATCTTGTTCACAAGGTCAATTATAGCAATTTTGCCAATTTTAATAAAGGGCCATAATTCAGTCATGCATAGACGCCTCTGGCCGATTTCAAAAGGAACCGAGCTCTCATGTATATCTAGCTACTGTATAAGTTTGGTAAACATCAGATAATAAATTATCAATTATAGCAATTTTGCCAATTTTAAAGGGCCATAATCCCGTCATGCATGGACTGATCTGGCTGGTTTTCAAAAGGCACCAAGCTCTCATGTATATCTAGCTACTGTATAAGTTTGGTAAACATCGGATAATAAATGATTACTTTATTTTGTTCATAAGGTCAATTATAGCAATTTTGCCAATTTTAAAGGGCCATCTTCCTGTCATGCATGGACGGATCTGGCTGGTTTTCAATAGGAACCAAGCTCCCATGTTTATCTAGCTACTGAATAAGTTTGGTAAACATCGAATAATAAATCAAGTTCTTATCGTGTTCACAAGGTCAATTTGAACAATTTTGCCAATGGATCTGGCTGGTTTTTGAAAGGAACTGAGCTCCCATGGTGTATCTAGCTACTGTATAATTTTGGTAAACATTAGATAATAAATGAAGAATTTATCGTGTTCACAAGAAATTGTGGACAGACGACGGGCGATCACAAAAACTCACCTTGTCACTACGTGACAGGCGAGCTAATAAGAAGCAAGAGGGCCAAGATGGTCCTTAATTAGTCACAAAATACGGAAAATCTATAAGTAAAATTATTAAAGAGAGTGGACTAGACCACTATTTTAGGTTCAAATACCCAACAGGATTCCTAGAACAAAATCCTACCAGGAATCCAAATCAAATTTTTACTAGAATAAATAATAACTGTAAATGTTTAATCAAGAGATGCTGATAATGCATCATTGATTTATTTGATGGTAATTAACATATATATCAGAACAATTTTTTTTATCCTTTTGCGCATACAGACGCTTTTAGAAAACATTGTGGAAAAAGAAGAAAATTCTCATCTATAATGAGCAATTACTCCTTTTGCCACAATGTTTTCAACTCAATTAAAAAAAACGCTTTAGTTTATTGAGATTTTCCATAACAACTCATTTTGCCAGGACATGTTCAAAGTCAGCTGTTGCAGATCCCTTGTATGAGGGAAAGTGTCAACTTTAAATTCTAAAACAAACACAAGCATTCACAATTCAAGAAGTAGGTTGAAAAATTGTTCACAAACAACTCGGGAATATTTAAGAATGTTGCCACTTAAAAACAAAGGGTGATCTGGAAACATAGTTTAACTTAAAGAATTAATCCATTTGATTGTGCATGAACAAAGCACTGATGGGTATCACTAAGCAGAGTCTTGTAGAGTCTGGTGGTCAAATCATCAGTCGTCAACTATGAGGAAATGGTTAAAGTTTGTTTCAGTTTGGTGATGACTGGACAGGATATCCTCTATAAGGGGCTCTTTTAAGTTGTTGTGTATGGAGCTATTCAAATGAAAGTAAAAGATAGAAAATTATAATAAATGAACCCTTGAAGGCTTCTTTACCCATAAAGACGGTTTCTGACACCTCTGCAGCAGATGACTTTTAAATACAATATGAGCAATTTTTCTTTTTGCCACTATTATCTGTTTTCAACTTTATTCAATAATTTTACTTTCGTTTACACAGCTACCTTTCCTCTATTTGATCATGTCTGCCTAGTTATATGCAGTGCCAGTCATCTTTCTTTTACAAAACATTAATGAAAATACTCAAGATCTCGAATCCAGCAACCATTTTTGAGATTGTTCTCAAGTTTGCATTCTGATAAACCAGCTTCAATTTTCATGGACGTTCATTTAAAGGCAAATATCTAATATAAAGTAAGTTTGCAAATTAATCTCAAATACTTTACTTAATATTCATCGTTAAATATTGCATTTTTGAGTTCAAGTCTTAGAATATTCTCAAGAACGGTTATTTTCTTCATTAATTTGACGAGGTCTGTATGAAAAATGTGCGGACCTAGACCTCATCCAGGGGTTGAGAGTTCGAATCCCAGCTCGGCCTACATTCTTTCTGACGTTTGAAAAAGTCACTTTGACATGCGTCATTCATCAATGGTTTGTTTGTTTGGAGTTTAACGCCGCTTTCAACAGCTTTGGTCATATCACGGCGGTCTGTGCACCTACCCATGTTTTCCTGGCTTTCCCACACCAGTACTTACACAACATTCTTTCGAAGCCACGGACTACTTTCTCACATAGATCAGAGGTGAGAGGCAATGGAAAACATCGCCCGAAAGAATGTCGCCGCAACCGGGTATTCATCAATGGGATTACAGTCTATGTGGAAAAGCAGCCAGCTGCTTAGAAAGTATGTTGTGTTGAGTACTGGTATCATGCGAAGCAAGGTAATACATGAGTAGGCCGCCGTGATGTGACTGAACAATTGTTGAAAATGGCGTTAAACCCAAATCAATCAATCATCTAAGACGACAGGTCAGTATCACCATTATAAATTTATATAAATCACCATGTTGTCAATAGTTCATCTGGAACACGTCACAGGTAATGTCCTTGGTTGGTCAATTTTCAAAGCTAGAATGCTTTCCAAATTTTTCTTGCCTAGCTGCTTCAACTGAAAAGTATACATTCAAGTATTAATTTAAATTGCTGGTTCAGACAAATATTTCTAAACATGGGAATGTGTCTTGAATGTTTAATTTTTCTGCCGAGTCATAGACTAATTAAAATGTGAAAAAACAACAGTAATTTAGTAGGACTCATTATTTTGGGAGAACACATCAAAGGACTCATTGATACAAATGTGTAAATGAAACAATGGTCTTGAATTTGTGCACACTGCTCCAGTAAAGATTTATGGAAACAATTTGTTTTTGATCTCCTGTGTTGAATCCCAGAAAGGGTTATACAAAAACCCATTAATCATTCTAAGGTGGTCCGTCGCTGTACGCAAGTAAATATTTTCCAATGATATATGATCAAATAAATGCTTTAAAATATTTCTGTTGATCTAAATATTGTGGGACAGAGAAAGGGTGAGAGATCTTCGTAACAGCATTTTGATTGCAATACAAATGAAACAAGAGAAAGTTGATGCCAAGGCATCAATGTCGCCGGAAAAGACTGCATTGATTTATTTATGTATTCTTGACTTTCCTTAGTCTATTCAAACATTTGGAACGTTGAAATGAAAACATTTACTTATAAATTTTATATTCATACCTACATTAGGGTATCTATAAAAAATTAACGAAATGTGTACACATTTATCTTGGCTTAAATTTAATTTTGCTGTTGTTACTTATTTAAATAATAGTATTCATTCATATAATTTCAATGTTTGTCAATCTTATTCGAATCACAAGGTAAATATCCTGATATTGCTTTAAAGGGAGGTAATTTGAAGAAAACAAAAGTCTTCAAAAGGAGAAATATATCAGCATTACCGTCTACAGTTTAAATTGTTCTATTGTTTGTGGATTTAAAAATGTTCTTTTTTTCTTATTTCTACATGTACAACGAAATATTGCGGCTTCTCTTTGCGTCAAACATTCGTCTTGTACTTGTCTAAAATAAAATAATATCACTCGCTTTTTCATATCGAAATGCGCATGCGCGAAAATCGATGTTAAAGGTCACGAACCTACACAACAGAATAGGGTCTATATTTAGCTTAGAAACAGTTCCTACTTTAGATATTCATGGATTAACATTATTAAATGAATTCTACACAAATCAAGACATCTCTTTGAACATGAAAACAACATTTAGTAAGTTAAAATTGCTATTAAAAGGAGAATCCGAAATTGACCTCAATGATGACACATAAGAGTCTGCATTAGGGGGTGTTGGTTCACGTCTTGAAGGGACCACTTTTGTCTTCGTAAATAAGACAAAAAACTTAAATGCGAGTGAAATAAAAAAAACTGCAAACATTAAAAAATCGGAATATTTATTTCATTTTAGATGTGTCATTTATTAGTGTTCGTAAACAACCACAATTGTAATATGTTCAAATCATCTAGATTTGTTTCTTTCTAATAATAAGCCGCCCTCCCATGTGATTTCCGAAAAGCTATTAAAAATAGAAGTCGCGGGCTTCTGCCCGGCGACTAATAATGCAAAATAAAAGTAAAATAATTTACTTACGAATATTCCAGAACACTTAATCCATCAACTAAACAGAAATAGATGCAAACTATCGCCGATATCGCATATATTCTGTGAAAACAGCATGTGTTGAAAAAGGCCGCCATCTTGATTTAAACAATTTTCCAAACGCCGATAGACTTTTTTAATGACGTCATACCACATGCCATTCATGACGTAACAAGATTAATGCATAACAAAAGTGACTTGTCGAAAGTAACAAATATGCAGAAAAGTTTTAAGACTTTAAACATAAATCAATTAAAAATATTACAGACCGTCGATGGGAGTGGTTGATAAATATGAGTTTATTCCAGATTTTCCTTAGATAATTAAATTACTTAAGAGACACTGTATAAATAACTTCACACTTAATATCCATTTGCACACTTAAATTAACTCTTTTTCACTTGCAGACGCATTCATCAGACGTAATGTGTTTTTCCCTTTCCAACAATGTTTCAAAATTAAAAGTTGGTTAGCTGAAAGTAAAACTTAAAACAAATGTTTGATAGTAGAGATATGTATACATGGTTTATGAATCGACTCAGAAATTACTTGGTTTCTCCTTTTTATTACAATGTTTTCAAAAGCTTGTTAGCTGAAAGAAAAACTAACAAAAAACAACTCCTCTTCATAGTCACCGTAAATCCAAAATATATATACGATGTTTGAATACACTCGAAAGGTAAGTGTTTCACCTCTTCTCACAATGTTTTTAAATGGTGTCTAGTTGTTTGTTTGAAGAATCTATAAAAATCTGGTCAAATTTGCACAGAGGTGAAGATATGTAACACTTTTGAAGCATTTTTTAAATCTAGTTAATAACAATTGTCACCAATTCATTAATTTGGACTGATCAGAATATAAATGCTTTGGGAAAGTCCAACTTACTTTTACATAAATCCTGCCTGTCTAACATTCACGTGACCTATTGCGTCATAATTAAGTCACCGACCTTTGTTTAAATTGCTGGGGAGAGATTGAGCCACGTCATATGAAAACCCACATTATATATCAATGAACTATGATCACAGTTAATACTTCTATGTCAAGTTTTACATTAAGTCATTGTTTCCCCCCTGTGTAGTTAAAGCTGTGTGTGTGTGACTAGAGACCCTTAGAAGCAGACTGGGCAGGTTTATCAAGTTATATGAATATCGGCTGGTTGCAGAGACCAAATGTCATTTTTGTATGACATGACTCATTTGTGTAGGTTAAAAATAGGTTAGCTGCTAAGTTTTCCCGGGTAAATAAGTTGACCCTTACCAATTTGTAGAGGCATTTCTATGCATCTACAGCAAACACATTTTAAAAATATTGTGAGGAAAGGAGAAATTGCTATTTAAATTTCAATGGCTTTTTCATTTAGGATTGTACCTACTGATCTTGAATACCCCAGTGGGGAACTAAGGATTGTATACCATTTTTTTTTTATTAAAGTTTTAGATTTTCTTTTGCATATTTTCTAAGTTTCAGAATCCAAGTTAGTAAAATGTTAAAGTATAAAATTCCTGCTATGAAAAAGTATAAGTTCTAGAAATCCTGCCAAAGTTTCATTAACTGGAGATTTTAAATATTATAAGATGAATTATTCCTAGTAGGAATATGAATTTCACCAATATTCCAGCTACAGTAAAGGGATTCCTGTTACTATAGCAGGAAACTTTTCCAGTATGAACAAATTTTCCCTGTAGGAAATTAGGTTTTTTCCATGTACGGTTACATTCCTGCAGGAAAAATTGATTCCTGCTAGATTCCTGGTACATTCCTACCAGGGTCCTGCTGGAATCCTGTTAAAATCTTCGTACGGGTTAAATGTTAACACTCTGGATGCTGTATTTTTAACTTAAACATGTTAAAACTTTATCAGAATGTTTGTCTTGATGAATGTAGGCCAAGTTCGAATATTGGTCATGTCTGTTCAAAACAAGGTCACTAGGCCAAATTGGAGGAAAATCATGTTAACACTGTAGAAGCCGCAATATTTGCTTCAGCAGCTTCAAATTTGGTCAGAATGTTTATCTTAATGATATTTAGGTCAATAATACAGGTTATGCCCGGTCAAAAAGTACTTCACCAGGCCAAATTGATGGAAAATCTTGTTAACCTTCTGGAGGCCGCATTTTTGGCTTCAGCAGCTTGAAATTTTGTCAGAATGTTTGTCTGAATTATATCTAGGTCAAGTTTGAATATGGGTCATAAACTAGGTCAATTAAGGAAATATTGTTCAATTGCAACATTTTTACTTGGGGCAAATTGAAACTTTGTCAGAATGTTTGTCTTGACGAAATCTAGTCCAAATTAGATTATGGTTTGTATCAGGTTAAAAATATAAATCACTAAGCCAAATGAAGGAAAATCTTGTTAACCCTTTCCCTCATATAAACGCTTTCTGACGCCTCTGCAGCAGACGGCTTTTTGAAAACATAGTGACAAAAGAAGAAATCGCACAAAACGTGCAATTTCTCCTTTTGCCACAATGTTTTCCACTTGTTGTCATAGGTAACCTCCATTCAACTATGGAGATTTTCTATTATTTGACAAAATACGTTCAAAGTCGTCTGCTGCAGAATTGTCGTATGAGGGAAAGGGTTAACACTCTGAAGGTTACATTTTGAATCATTGTCAGAATAATTGCCTTGATGTGTTTTGCATTGCATTACATTGCATAACTCAGGTGAGCGAAATAAGGTGACCTTTTGTGATCTCCCTTTGTCTGTCGTCCATCGTCCGTCCACAATTTCTTGTGAACACGATACAACCTTCATTTATTTACCAAACTTATACAGTAGCTTGATATCCATGAGAGCTCAGTTTTTTTCCGAAATCCGCTGTGGTCGAGTGATTAGCGTCGGGGATTTCGAAACCGGGTGTCCCGGGTTCGATCCCCAGTCGCGGCATTACGGTCATGGTGGAGTGCCCTTGGGCAAGGCACATTTTCTAGCCTAGTACTGGTTTGTTTACCCAGGGATAATGAATAATTAAATTTAAATGCGCGCTAAATGACCTTAGCTGTCGATGCGCCGTAAAACAATATACATTCATTCATTCATTCATTTTTTCCGAAAACCATGAATGTAACCATGGCCTTAGTGTGATATTTTACAATCAAATATCATCATTGTCATTGGATGACCTTCACCATGACTTTTTGACCTTCTTTCTTATTATACCCCCAGATACATAGTATATGTGGGCTATATAGGAGTCACGCTTGACGGTCGGTCGGTTTGTTTGTCGGCCCGTTGGTCTGTGGACATTTCTTGTGAACACTATTTCTCAGCAACCCTTGGTTAGAATTCAATATTACTTCACACGAATGATTGATACCAAGCCTAGTTGTGCATATTGTCGGCGTGTTGCACTGGAATTATTTTTAAATGAGTTATGGCCCCTTGAATTTCTCATACATATGTATATTGTCAGGCACCAGCTGGGGGTATATTGCAAAGAGGCAAGAAAGTTAACCCTTTTCCTGCTATGCCATCTGTAACACAAATCTGCAGCAGTCGGTTTCGGAATCATCTAGGCAAACATATGGAACATTTCTGTAATTGAAAGTGTTATTATGGAAAATTGTCAAAAAAATGTGAGCAAAGGATCATTTGCTCAATATGAGAAATTTCTCCTTGTGCAAAATTGTCAAAAAAAATCTGTTGCAGTTTTGTCAAAATGTGACTGTATGTAGGGAAAGGATTAACCTTTTGGTGTCTCAGACATTTAAATGTGTTTCTGGAATGAATTTATGTTGGGCATAATTGGCCAGTTGTGTACTTTTACACACCCACACATTGCTGCATTTTGAAACGTCTGCTGCAGATGACTCTTTAAAACAATATGGCAAAAGGCGAAATTACTCATAACAATTTTTTCAACTGTTTTTAATTTACCTTATAGAGATTTCAGGGGTAGTTTGAAAGTCAAGGGAGGCCAAAAGATTTTTAGTTATAATTATGCCATTTTTAAAAGTCAAGTTCAGAAATATCTTTGCAAAACTATTGAAGATCTCTTTAACGGAGAGTATAGTTATTAAATAAAAGTTGAATATATTGTGGTCTGCATTTGAGCTGACTGGGGAATACATTATAGTGCCAACATTATGACATTTTTTGGCGACGTCATTTTACAAAAAATCGTAACTCAATATCTAGGAACTTTGTTTCCATTTTACGTCAGATAAATAGAATATAATAGTCTATCAAACTAGATGTATTCCTATTATATAGCTGTATAAACCATTTGGTAGGATATCAAACATACATCATTGTGACGGGGGTTTTTGTTTCGATTTGTCAGACACTCTTTGTGTTCTCCCCGCCTATCCCTATAATGTCCCTGCGGGGACATCCATTATCTAGATCAGGTCTGTGATGTATCAGACTATCAGTGATTTGCTGTGATTCAGATTTTCCCTAAGCTGGATCATCAAAACCCACCTGAGTGCACCCCCTCTCATATTTTAAACTTTTCCCACATATAGACGCTTTCTGACGCCTCGACAGTAGATGACTTTTGAAATCATTATGGCAAAAGGAGAAATTGCTCATATTATGAAACATTGTTTCAGTGGTTCCCTTCTCAAATAAGTGTGTAAAATGTGCATTAAATGCGTATTTAATCTGCATTAAACGCTGCGGTATTGGCACCGTATTTTAAGCGTATTTTTTCTTAGCGAATGCATTAAAAGTGAATTAAATTAACAAAAAATGCGCATTTTAAGTGTATTTTTCCTGCAAAAAAGCGTATTAATTCACTTGAGTGTATTTTAACTGTATTAAAAGCGCATTTATTTGGGAAAAAATACACTTAAAATGCACTCTAAGTGAATTAATTCACTTAAGCGTATTTTAAGTGTACTTTAACTGTGTTAAAAGCGAATTTTTTGAAGAAGAAAAATACACTTAAAACACACTTCAAGCGAATTAATTCACTTGAGCGTATTTTAAGTGTACTTTAACTGTGTTGAAAGTGAATTTTTTTAAGAAGAAAAATACGCTTTAAACGCACTTCAAGCGAATTAATTCACTTACCGGTAAGCGTATTTTAAGTGTACTTTAACTGTGTTGAAAGTGAATTTTTTTAAGAAGGAAAATACGCCAATTATGCAGTAAAAATCACTAAAAAGGAAAAAGCCCAGTACTTTTTCTATACATCTGTCCATGCAAAACAGGGCATAAATAAAATAATGAAACAAATAGATATTTTATTTAAAATCTTATATACATATGAAAAAAGAGTCAACAATGCTTCATTTCATTATTGCATTATTTATATATATCCCTGGAAAAACTTGTCAGCACATTTTTCATTGGCAGCTCTGTCACTCATGGTAAATGCTAATTTTTTTTGAAGAGACTGCTACAAAACCAGTATCCCTTACATTCTTTTTGTTTAACTCGGAATTAACTTTTGCCAGTTCTTCAAAGTGCGCTTTGGTCACATCATTAATTGTTTAGCGGTCTCTGATGCCTGTGACTCTCTTAAAACCGAGGCTGACAATTTCACCGGTGTCCAGGGTGAGGGAATTAAGTGTCCAAAATCTTTTTTTTCTGCCGAGAGGTGCCGTCCCTGCTTAATCCCAAATATTCAGAAGTTTGGATTCTGTCTGCTATGTAGCTCTTGAATAAGAAGTGGCCCTCATCAACAATATTTTGAACCAATGAAGAAGTCGAAAGATCAGATTTATGAATATCACATTGGAAAAGGTGTTTCGCTACAATCTGTATGGCTGATGGGATCTTATCAACTGCTACCTCAAGTCCAAATAAATCAAAAACACACAGCATAAGATCATTAGAAAAAATTCATCTGTCATCTTTCAAATTTGACCTAATGGCATCATCATTCAATGCTTCAATGTTTGAAATTATAACACCATCATCTTTCATCTTCGCGTCATTCTTGATGCATTCTTTTGGGATTGAACATCTTTACAGGACGGACTGGGGTGATTCAGGGGTGATCATGTCTTGTGTTGGCTGGATACCATTATAAACCATTCATCATGTCATAAGTCTGAAATATGTACATGCATGATTCATAAAATTATGAAAGTAAATGAAAAAGTAAATGTGTGTCTTTGATTTTCATTCCAAGAGTTCAGTACAGGTTATACTTTATCTATAGCAACTATAGCCGATTAAGAATAAACCCATTGCAACATGTGACAGATCTGCATCAGTGACTTTGAAAAAATTTGGTCAAATTAAGGAAAATCTCTTTATTGAGGAGTGTTATAATTGAATAAGGTTTGCAGAAAAAATCCACCTTTGTCACAATGTTTTAAATAAAATCTGCTGCAGATAGTGCAATAAGTTATTAAGTTTGAAGAAAAGTTCTCTTTTTCCACAATGTCTTTAAAATGTGGTTGCAAATGTGTCTACAGGTGGGTAAGGTTATAATTTGATATCATGTCAAATGATTAAAAAATCTCTAATATAAGAGAAAATATAATAATTGAATAGGTTTTGAAAAAAGCCTCCTTTTCCACAATGTTTTCAAAAAATAAGTTCTGTGGTAGATATCTTTGCATGTGGGAAAGGGTTCATCTTATTAATTAATATAATGTCAAATCATTGAAAATACACGTAATATTTAAAATGTGTCACGTCCATCACGAAAATGTATGATGACAACAACATTGCTACATTTGCCTTATCCGAAAATGTGACTGTCCGAAATCAAATCCACATGGCAATTTCAAAATAAAAAAATTGGCTTCGTTTTAAATAATAACTAGCATCTAAATAAGTGTGCAATGCAATGACAAGTGTATATGTGTTTCATTTCTAAAACTGTTTAGAAACTCGCTCGTAAGCGATTGTTTTCTTATTATGAAAACTTACGTAATCGTGACCCTTTGGTTTAACGAATTTAAGTATAATGTTTGAATAACAAATATTAATGGCTTTATTTCATAAAATCATATTAATTATCTGATTATTCATCAAAATATTAATCAAGACTGTGTATTAGCGCTGATTTCGGGGTTTCTAATGTGTTTACTACAGCGAGGTAATATTGACAAAATGGCGTCGTATATTGACCTCTGCGTTATGCTCGAAAAGCGTGACCTTTGAACTTTAAATTTGCATGCTATCGTTGTTTGTGGACGGATTTTGTTTATTCTTACATCAAATTAAAGTTATTGGTTTAAAGTTTTCAAATGTATTGAATCGTAAATAAATACTTACCAGATGCGGAACGCCATGCTCTTAACTTTACGTGCCGATATTTTCATAAATAATCGCGACTGGAAAATGATTAAAAAATCAACAGGAAGTCAAATATTTGACCTGATTGGATCATGTGATCTCATTAATATGCAAATCAATCATGTGATCGCATTTATTTTTAAACTGACCCATATGTTGAAATGCGACTCTACAGGTGGATCGGAAAATACCTGTAAATCAAACTTCGAACTACGATTGTCAATTTATTCCTGAAAAGATTGTTATGATTCATGCATCAATAAAACCAGAATTCAATTTTCTTTATAAAGTATATTCTGGGCCTGAACACTTTCAACATTTAAAAAGACCAAAGTGCTACTTTGCATCCACGTCTGTTGGTTCGCAGGTCATGGAGGTGCTAAAAAGAGGCAAGGATATTGGAATCGGACACATTACTCTCACCATGAACACTGATGGGAGTTCCACTTTACAATTCCTCATCAGTTAGCCTGTGGCCAGTGTTTCTAGAAATTAATTAACTGCCCCCTTCAAAAAGGTCTCTGATTCAGAATATGATTATATAGGGACTCTGGCAGGGTTGTTTAAAACAATAAAACAAATATTTAATGGTGAATAATTCAAAGGTCATATAATTTATACGGTAGAATTTTAAAGAGAAAAAAAGGAAATTATGGCTTCTTTAACTTTTAAAAAAATAATCTTTTGAGATAAGATTCGCTTCTTTACAAAAAGACACACTCAAAATGCACTTATTGATTAACAAAAAAAACCAAAAATCAAAGATTCGCTTCTTTACAAAAAGATACACTTAAAATACACTTATTGATTACAAAAAAAATAAATAAATAAAAGATTTTCTTCTTTACAAAAAGATACACTTAAAATGCACTTTGTTATATTCAAAAAATGAAAAGATACGCTTTTTTAACAAAAGATTCACTTTTAACGCACTCTTCTTCATAAAAATTCACTTCAGTGAAAAAGATTCGCTTATTGGCAAAATAATACACTTAAAATGCACTTCTATTCAGAAAAAATACGGTTAAAATGCAGTTCAATTGAAAAAGACGCGCTTAAAATACACTTATGCAGAAAAAATGCGCTTAAAATGCACTTAATTTGAAAAAGATGCAGAAAAAATGCGCTTTTTACAACAAGCGCAGTAAAAATACGCTTTTTAATGCATTTTAAGCGCATTTTAAGCGCATTATGGTAAAAAGTGTATTTTTTTTAGAGAAGGGTTATACCCTCATTTATAAAGAATTCTGTGTTTTTGCCTAGATGTATTCAAAGTCGTCGGCTGCAGATGTGTTGTATGTAGGCAAGGGTTAAAGGGTATTAAATAGCAAAGATAATTGGTTTCTACTCGGATATTTTAACCATTCTCCATATATGATTAATATGCAGCAGACATCTTAGAAAACATACGTGATAAAGAATTGCTGCATTTGCCACAATGTTTTCAAAATCATTTCCTTTAGATGCATCACCATGTGTCTGCATTTGGAAAAAGGTTAAGACCAACTTATGCCAGGACAAGTATTATGCCCTTTGTTTTCGAATATTATTCAACATACCATGTTTTTAAGAAAAATTACCAAAGGGAGATAATTTGTCTTGTATGTTGGCAACAGTTACTACATGTATCCCATTACTATTCAGACATAAACACAATTATTGCTAAAATAAATACATTTATATATATATGCGTATATTTTAGTATAATACTCACAATACTATTTGAAGTAGCAATTTAAAACATTTCCCACAATTACAACAAATCATGGGCAGGGGACCGAAACTACTATAAATGATAAAACAATTATATAACAATTATATAACGAAGAATTTAACATGGTGGCCAGAAGAGAAATTGCTCATTATCAGCAAATTCACCGTTTTCCACTATGTATTCAAAAGTCGTTTGCTGCATAGGTGTCATGCAGCAAGCCACTGACTGTATTGAAAAGGGATATACCAGGCGCTTATAATAATTCTGGTCACCCTTTTCAAGTCATGTCTCAATGGAAGCAACATTATCAAGAAATGGATGTTACAGTTTGGAATGAAAAATTGCTAGTGATAACAAATTATGCTGATGACATATTTTGAAAATATTATGGCATAAGTAGAATTTCTTTTTTTGCCTCAATGTTTTAAAAAGTCGCTAACAGCAGATGCATCAAAATGTGGTTGCAATGGGAGACATCCGTCAGTTATCTCCCTTTAATACTCTCCACATCTAGCTAGGTCCTATCATTTGGTTTCCTCTGTTTTTATCATTGGTTTCTTTGCACTGGATGGTGCACTTATAATTGCATTTTCTTGGCCAACTGCTATTAGATTGAAACAGTAATTCCACATTTGTTTTCTTTAAATGTATGTAAATTTTCTCTTTTAACCATCACTTTAATTAACACATTTATGATTAATGTGTACAGAGTAATTGCAATATCTCATTGCGAAATAGCGATAAAGACAAAGGATTCCAACTAAAAGGACCTACCAACTATTTGGTCTCCCTTGGTCTTTATCTGACAAGGAGATAATATAATTATCAATAATGTCCCTAATTGGGAAAAGGTTTAGCAACTTTCAATAACTGCTTGAAGGAGACAAAATGTGCAGCAGATAAATTTGCAAAAAGCAATGCAATACCATGGAAAATGTCACTAATTGAAAGTGTATTTAAAGCCAATGATTCCCACTGTGATGATTCTTTTGATTGCCCTCACTATCCAATTTAACAGGTTTAACTCTTTCCCTCATACGACAATTCTGCAGCAGACGACTTTCAACATATTTTTTTAAAAAAATAGAAAATCTCTATAATTGAATGGATAACCTATTACTAAAAGTGGAAAACATTGTGGCAAAAGGAGAAATTGCTCGCTTTAAGCAATTTCTTCTTTTGTCACTATGTTTTCAAAAAGTCGTCTGCTGCAGAGGCGTCAGAAAGCGTCTATATGAGAGACAGCGTTAACCCTTTCCCGCATATAGCCGCTTTCTGAAATCTCTGCAGCAGGCGACTTTTGTAAACATTGTGATAAATAGAGAAATTCCTCATGAGCAATTTCCCCTTTTACCACAATGTTTTCAACTCTATTTAATAATTTATCTCACATTTATGGAGAATTTTCTTGTTTTTTGCCAATATGTTTATAAAGTTTTCTGGATATTTCTTGTTAGTGGGAAAAAGTTAATATTAGAGAAATCGTCTTGCAAAATCCTTATACAGAACTCTGTAACAATCAAGCTGATTTCACTTTAAACCTTTCCCACCTATAGACGCATTTTGACGCGTATGCAGCAGACGACTCTTGAAAACATCTTGACAAAAGGAGAAATTGCTCAAAACCAGCAATTTCTTCTTTTGCCACAATGTTTTCAACTTTTTTTCAGTAATTATACCTACACTAAATAATTATAGAGATTTTCCATATTTTTGAGTAGAGATTTTTGAAGTCGTCTGCTGCAGATTTGTTGCATGTTGAAAAAAGGTTAAAAGTTGCTTTCACTCCTTAGCGCTCAGGATTGTTGGGTTAGCATTACAACTGACTTGCTGGTGTCAATGGATCAGTCAAATAAAGGCAACTTGTCCAGTAAATGCCTTGATATAACTGAAAACTAGTTGGACGCAGCTTAACCCTTTCCCTCATATAGACGCTTTCTGACGCCTCTGCAGCAGACGGCATTTTGAAAACATAGTGACAAAAGAAGAAATTGCACAAAACGTGCAATTTCTCCTTTTGCCACAATGTTTTCCACTTTTTGTCATAGGTTATCCAAGGTTATCCAAGGTTATCCATTCAATTATGGAGATTTTCTATGTTTTGACAAAATACGTTCAAAGTCGTCTGATGCAGAATTGTCGTATGAGGGAAAGGGTTAATACACCACACCATACAAACAAACAAACAAACAAACCTCCTTTCCCAGACCTTGGTGTAATCAAGCTGATTTCACACATGAGTTGTCACATTAATAGGCGGTGGCACTCATCATCAATTTGTTGATAGCCAGCTGACATGAAATCAATATTGTCAGAGGTTTGTGATAAAAGACAAAATCTGTTGTGTAAGCTTTTATCGGCTTCCCTCGTTGTAAACTGCCTCTGTAGTGTCGTTGTAGAGTGTCGCTGTTCGCCTTGGATGTGGGAGTTTTCCAGTTTAATCCCCGGTCATGCCTTAGATTTAAAAATGGTAGTAATGGCTTTCATTTCTTGGCGCTCAGGATTGTGAGCTTGAGCATTATGGCTGACTTTCTCAGGTGTCGAGATAAATGGACCAGAAGTACTGATATCTATAATAACCTAGGAAACAGCGATATATAGCTGAAAAATGGTTGAAAGTGATATAGAACAAACAGACACCTCATATAAAACAGTTGTTACTATATATTGATTGTAACATGGTGCAGCTACAATTGTTTCAGGTGAAGGTCATCATCAATTGACCTTCATAACTCTGAAAGTCGTTTCCCTCTTACAGACGCTTTCCGACACCTCTGCAGCAGACGACTTTTTGAAAACATTGTGACAAAAGAAGAAATTGCTCAAAACAAGCAATTTCTCCTTTTGCCACAATATTTTCAACTCTGTTCAATATTTAAACTTTCATTTAATAGATGATTTCATAGTCGTCTGCTGCAGAATTGTTGTATGTGGGAAAGGGTTCGTAATTATGATTGAATGGTGTTTAAGGCTGCTTTTAACAGAATATTTCAATGACATCACAGAGTTTCCTGGTTAACCCTTTCCCTCATACGACAATTCTGCAGCAGACGACTTTAAACATGTTTTGTCAAAACATAGAAAATCTCTATAATTGAATGGATAACCTATAATTAAAAGTGGAAAACATTGTGTCAAAAGGAGAAATTGCTCGTTTTGAGCAATTTCTTCTTTTGTCACTATGTTTTTGAAAAGCCGTCTGCTGCAGAGGCGTCAGAAAGCGACTTTATGAGGGAAAGGGTTAAATTACCAGTACTATTTATCCTGACACCGAAACATTAGTCATAATGAGTTTGAATCCCGGCTCGGCCAACTTTCTTTTCAACGATTGACAAAAGCCAATGCGACATGCGTCTTTCGTCTTCCACCAATGGGCTAAGTCTATGTGGAAAAGCATCCAGTTGCTTGGGAAGATTGTTGGGTGGAGTACTGGTGTGAGAAAACCAGGAAATGCATGAGTAGGTGGACTGGCCGCCGTGATATAACTGAAAAAATGTCAAAAACGGCGTTAAACCCCAATCAATCAATCAATGTGACCAACTCCAGAGGCAAACACTAGCCACTACATTACATAGTGAAGAACTGAATTAGCTTCAACCTTTGGAGACTAATCAGGGTATTCACTGTTGACATCATTCAGTTATTGAAACAATCATCTTGATGAGTTATAACCATTTCAGCTTCACTCTACAATATCTTTCCAATTGATCCTCTAGACTGGAAACAGACCATTAAATTAAATATTTCAGAGAAACTTGCACTTGCTTTATGACTGCACTAACAGTATTACAATCAACAACAATCATCTCTCTGAACCTTAACACTTTCCCACATACAACAAATATGCAGCAGACGCCTTTGAAAGCATGTTTGCAAAACCCCAGAAAATCTCCATAAATGAAGGTATAATTAATGCAAAATGTTGAAAATATTGTGGCAAATGGAGAAATTGCTTGTTAGTCCCCTACCGGCGTGCCGAAGGGGACTATTAGGTTTGCACTCCGTCCGTCAGTCCATCTGTCAGTCAGTCAGTCAGTCCATCTGTCAGTCAGTCAGTCAGTCCATCTGTCAGTCAGTCAGTCAGTCAGTCAGTCAGTCAGTCAGTCAGTCCGGCAAATTTTTGTCCGGAGCATATCTCCAAAACTGTACTAGCTATGGCTATGAAATTCCATATGTGGATACATCTCATCAATGCGGAGTGCAGTGCATATGAACCATAACTCTTGCTTCCCTAATTTTTGAGTTATTTCCCTTTCTTTATTTTCATACTTGATTTTTGTCCGGAGCATATCTCCAAAACTGTACTAGCTATGGTTATGAAATTTCACACATGGATGCATCTCATCAAGGGGGAGTGCAGTGGACATGAACCATAACTCTTGCTTGCCTAATTTTTGAGTTATTTCCCTTTCTTTATTTTCATACTTGATTTTTGTCCGGAGCATATCTCCATAACTATACTAGCTATGGCTATGAAATTTCACACATGAATACATCGTATCAAGGGGGAGTGCAGTGGACATGAACCATAACTCTTGCTTGCCTAATTTTTGAGTTATTTCCCTTTCTTTATTTTCATACTTGATTTTTGTCCGGAGCATATCTCCAAAACTGTACTAGCTATGGTTATGAAATTTCACACATGGATGCATCTCATCAAGGGGGAGTGCAGTGGACATGAACCATAACTCTTGCTTGCCTAATTTTTGAGTTATTTCCCTTTCTTTATTTTCATACTTGATTTTTGTCCGGAGCATATCTCCATAACTATACTAGCTATGGCTATGAAATTTCACACATGAATACATCGTATCAAGGGGGAGTGCAGTGGACATGAACCATAACTCTTGCTTGCCTAATTTTTGAGTTATTTCCCTTTCTTTATTTTCATACTTGATTTTTGTCCGGAGCATATCTCCATAACTATACTAGCTATGGCTATGAAATTTCACACATGAATACATCGTATCAAGGGGGAGTGCAGTGCACATGAACCATAACTCTTGCTTCCCTAATTTTTGAGTTATTTTCCTTTCTTTATTTTCATACTTTATTGTCTTGATATACCTAAACATTGGGTTGCTATGACAACAGAAACAGACTCAAAAGTGCAAACCGGTAGGGGACTATGGTATTGCTTGCAATCCTCCAGTTACTTGTTTTGAGCAATTTGTACTTTTTCCGCAATGTGCCTCATCGCGTCAACATTTATTTATATGTGTTAATAATGCCCCTGTTGAAACATAACAGTTTTGTAGATGGCAATTTGATTGGCTGATGTCAAGGTCAGATCCGAGACGACCTGTAACTGTCACATTTATTTATATGTGTTAATGCCCCTGTTGAAACATAACAGTTTTGTAGACGGCAATTTGATTGGCTGATGTCAAGGTCAGATCGGAGACGACCTGTAACTGTCACATTTATTTATATGTGTTAATGCCCCTGTTGAAACATAACAGTTTTGTAGACGGCAATTTGATTGGCTGATGTCAAGGTCAGATCCGAGACGACCTGTAACTGTCACATTTATTTATATGTGTTAATGCCCCTGTTGAAACATAACAGTTTTGTAGACGGCAATTTGATTGGCTGATGTCAAGGTCAGATCCGAGACGACCTGTAACTGTCACATTTATTTATATGTGTTAATGCCCCTGTTGAAACATAACAGTTTTGTAGACGGCAATTTGATTGGCTGATGTCAAGGTCACATTTATTTATATGTGTTATTAATGCCCCTGTTGAAACATAACAATTTTGTAGCCGGCAATTTGATTGGCTGGTGTCAAGGTCAGATCCGAGACTTCAGTTTGGTCTGACTTTATATTGCGCTGATTGATCTTCGCAGGTTGATTAATCCATTCATCAACTAATTGATTATTGCGTCAAACTGAAATGCTCGGTTTTGTAAAGATTATGAGGTCAAGCTAGTTTCAGACTGATTTGAGTTTAACGCTTTCCCTCATACGACAATTCTGCAGCAGACGACTTTGAACACATTTTGTCAAAAAAAAGAAAATATCTTTAATTGAATGGATATAACCTATGACTAAAAGTGGAAAACATTGTGGCAAAAGAAGAAATTGCTGGTTTTGAGCAATTTCTTCTTTTGTCACTATGTTTTCAAAAGGCTGTCTGCAGCAGAGGCGTTAGAAAGGGTCTATATGAGGGAAAGGGTTAAAGGCATTTTTAACAATAATTAAGTTATATTTTCCAGTCAGTTCACCTTTCTATGTATGCCCTGGCTATCGATCTCATCTCACAATTCAGAACAACATTCTTCCCAAGCCAGGAGCTGATGTGTGTTGACTGATTGATTACGGCTACCTGGTTTGCCTTCTAGATATGGCCTACACATTTATTTCAGTCAAGCTACGCCCCTGCAAGCTAACTGGCTATATTTCCCACTTAGACTTTAAACCCATTGATAGTAGACATTAACCCTTTCCCACATACAACTAATTTGCAGCAGACGACTTTGAACATATTTTGTCAAAAAATGGAAAATCTCTATAATTGAATGGATAACCAATGACTATAGGTGGAAAACATTGTGGCCAAAGGTGAAATTGCTCATCATGAGCAATTTCACCTTTGGCCACAATGTTTTAAAAAGTCGTCTGCTGCTATTGCGTTAAAATGCGTCTGCAGGTGGGAAAGGGTTAATGCTGCTTGTCATTATAACTATTTTGTCATTCATTGAATAATTGGCAATGAAAGCTAATGACCCTAAATGAAACACACAATTCCAGATTCTACATCTTTAGCCACATAATTACTTGTAAAAGTTATAGAACAGACAGAATCAGCTAATCCCTTACAGTTAACCCTTTCCCTCATCATATAGACACTCAAAACAAGCAATTTCTCCTTTTGTCACAATGTTTGGCTAGATACTTTCAAAGTCGTCTGCTGCAGATTTTCTGTATGTGGGAAAGGGTTAACCCTTTCTCTGATAAAGAGGACTTTTCCACTGGAGCCAACAACTTGAAAATATTGTTGATTGATTAATTGGTATTTTACGCAGCTTTCAACAATTTTTATCTCATCTGTTTTTCTAAGAAAAAGAGCTGGGGTATGGTTATACCCTTGTTGTCGTTGTCAGCCTCGTCACAAAACTTTAACCTTACCTCATAACATTCAACATTTTCAAATGAAACTTGGTGCATATGTTTCTGGGAACAATATGCATGTCTATACCGAATCACATAACTCTAGGTTTAATAATTATTCAGTTATGTCCCTTTCTTCAACTTATAAAAAAGCAGACAAGCATTGGCGTTCGCTTGCAGCGCTCTTGTTCATTTATATCACAGTGTTTCCTTGGTAAATTACCAGCACTAAATGAGTCTACAAGTGGGTAATGGAGGATTTAATATGGCATATCAGGCAAAAGAAATATGGCTTTTAGTCTATGGAATAAATTTGAAATTATTGCAGGCAAACTTGGCCTCCTTAAACATGGCAAAATATATGAGCCGTCCCACGAGAAAACCAACAGTGTGGTCTACGCGTAAACAATCGACCTGGATCAGCCTAAGAATGCCACATGGGCTTACCCGGATAGACACTCTTCGCCTCCTGTGGATTTTCTGTTTCAGGAATCACTACTCTATCTATCCCCCCCTTAGACGGAATGTGTCGGCCGGATCAGTCTGCGCGGACAGCGCAGGCTGATCTGGTCGATACATTACGCAGATGTGTATCGCCGCAGCTGCATATGCTCTATACCTCTATCCTCCTGAGATGGAATTTGTCGGTCCGGATCAGTCTGTGCGGACTGCGCAGGCTTATCTGGGTTGATACATTATGCAGAGGTCATAATGTTGGTTTTCTCGCGGGGCTCATAATTATATCAAAAGCTGTTAAGAACACTGTTTTGAACAATATGCACTTTCGTAATTGGCATGTGTTGTTACCATTTATCTCTTCCCTCCATTTCTAAAACCTGCGATTATTCATTGCTGTAATCCATCAAATCGAGACACTTTCCCACATACACTAAATCTGTGAAACCATCAAGGCAAAATATGGAAAATCTCAATAAAAGAAAGTAACATTATTATTATTGAAATGAGTTGTAAACATTGTGACTAAAGGAAAATATGCTCATTTTATGCCACAATATTTTGAAATGACTTCGGCTACAATTAACCCTTTCCCTCATACGACAATTCTGCAGCAGACGACTTTGAACTGATTTTGTCAAACAAAGGAAAATCTCTATAATGGAATGGATAGCCTATGACTAAAAGTGGAAAACATTGTGGCAAAAGGAGAAATTGCTTGTTTTGAGTAATTTCTTCTTTTGTCACTATGTTTTCAAAAAGCCGTCTGCTGCAGAGGTGTCAGAAAGCGTCTAAATGAGGGAAAGGAGCCCTTTGAGTCGCATCCAAGTGTTTGTCTAATTTGGTATTCGACTTGCAGGAATTCTGTATTTAATTTTTGAAGCCAGACACATAAATATTTCTCTGGGGTATATTGGTTGGACAGTGCAGCAGTTTGTCCATGCAATGTAGCCATAAAAATAGGCATGACAAGCAAAAAAGCAGCTCCGTAACCATTTTCCTTGATATAATTTTTCTTTGAAAAAAGTGGTATATCTCACAAGGTTGAAGTTTAATTTTGATTGCATTCAAAACATTGTGAGAAAAGGAGAAATTTGCTGAAAGTGCAAATGCTCCTTTTCCAACATGATGTTTTCAAAAGATGCATGAGGCATCAGAAAGCATCTGTTATGTTAAAAAAGGGGAGTTAAAAACATCTAGAAAATCTAGACAGTTTATAGAGTTTATTGAATAGAGTTGAAAACATTGTGGCAATGAGAGAAATAGCTAATTATTATTCCACTAATATTTTTTAAAATGTGTCTGCATGCATGTGGGGAGACACATTCTGGCGTATCTTTAGCAGACAACTCCTGAAAACTTAAGAGGGAAAAAGTGAATTGGATTATATTAAACCATTTCTCCTTTTGCCACAATGTTTACAACAGCTGTTTAATAGTTATTTTTTCATTTGTAAGGATTTATCATTAGATTACCTTGATGCTTTAGATAAACTGTATGTGGGAAAGGGTTTAAGATATACGAAGGCCATTTCTTCGCTGACAGAGCTCAATATTTCCAGTTATTATATTGGGAAAGCCCATAAAACATGTCTCCAAGTAGGGATTGCTATTCTAGACCTTATCTTGCCAGAAAATATCCCTTTTATGATGGTTTTATTCCTTCCTGCTTATATTACCCCCCAAAAGTGGTTTCTGTGAAATTGCCTTGTAACCCTTTCCCACACACAGACACGTTTTTATCCCTTTGTTGCAGAAGACTTTTGAAAAGATTGTGGCAAAAGGAAAATTGCTTTAACCCTTTCCCTCATACGACAATTCTGCAGCAGACGACTTTGAACATGTTTTGTCAAAACATAGAAAATCTCCATAATTGAATGGATGACCTATGACAAAAAGTGGAAAACATTGTGGCAAAAGGAGAAATTGCACGTTTTGTGCAATTTCTACTTTTGTCACTATGTTTTCAAAAAGCCGTCTGCTGCAGAGGCGTCAGAAAGCGTCTATATGAGGGAAAGGGTTAAATGAGCAATTTCTTCTTTTGGCAAAATATTTCTTACTCTTTACAATAATTAACTTCCTCTTTTAGAGATTTTCCATAATTTTGCCTAGATTTTTTCAAAGTCATCTGCTGCAGATTTGTTGAATGTGGGATAGGGTAAATGTGACCTTTAAAATGAGCACTTTCATCTTTTGTTTCAATCTTTTCATGAGGAAAGTTCTCTCTCCTTTTTGCCACAATGTTTTCCACTTGATTCAATAATTGTAAGATTTGTTATGTGTTGGAAAGGTTAAATTTATCTCATTTATAAACAATACCACTGTCACCTGGCTTGTTTTCCTTATATGTGCATTGTAAAAACTTTAAAAATCTTCTTGTCCAAAAGTACTTGCCCGATTTAAAGATAATTTGGCACAAATGTTCATTGGGTTACCTTCTACCAAGATTGGTCAAACTTTTGCGATTCGTTGAAGACATGGCCAACAGGGAGGTGGGGCTTGTTTTCCTTATATGTGTATATAGTGAAAACTTAAAAAATCTTTTTGTCCAAAAGTACTGGCCTGATTGAAAAATAATTTGGCACAAATGTTCCTTGAGTGACCCCTATATCAAGATTGTTCAGATTATTCTGATCCATTGAAAAATATGACCAACAGGGGGCGGAGCTTGTTTTCCTTATATGTGTATTGTAAAGACTTTAAAAATCTTCTTGTCCAAAAGAACTGGCCCAATTTAAAAATAATTTGGCACAAATGTTACTTGAGGGACCGGACCTACTACCAAGCTTGTTAAAATTTACGGATTCATTGAAAAACATAGCTGCTAGAGGGTGGTGCTTGTTTGTTAGAACCATTTAAAATTTTGCACAAATAAATAATTTATGTTGATATTAATATTTGGCGACATATAGTCGTTTTTGTTTTCTAATTTCTTGTGTTTTGGACTTGTTAGAGCAACTTCAAATTTTGTCAAAATATTTTATACTTGTATTGATAGTCAAAGCAGGGGACGGCGAGTCCATATAATTACGCGTAATTCTTGTCTTTATATATGTATATATATATAGTTAAAACTCAAAAGTATAAGCCTGATTTTAAAATAATTTGGCACAAGTTTTCCTTGGGTGACCCTATACCAAGAGAGATGAAATAAAATAATTCAGATTGTTGAATAACATGGCCACTATTTTTCCTTGTATGCTTAGAGTAAGAACATTGAAAACTATTTTAATTTATATTAAATCAGGTGAGCAATATAGGACCATCATGGTCCTGTTGTTTCACTAATTAAACTTTCATTTATATCAATTTTTACATTTTTGTCCATATATTTTCAAATTCGTTTGTTGCTGATTTGACGCAAGTGCTAAAAGGTTAAATCTTTTTGGGAAAAAAGATGAAAGTATTCAAAATGAACAATTCTCATTGCCATGTACAATTTCATAATGTTACATATTTTTCATGAGATATTATTCTGAACCCTTTCCCACCTGCATACACATTTGGACACATCTACAGCGTTCAACTTTTAAATGAAGGCATCATTTTTGGAAAGCATCCAAATGAAGGGGAGTAAAATTACTTGGAAGTTCTTCACTTATTCATTTGATTATCGTTCAACCTTGGATGTTTTACAAACAGTGTAAATTGAATGAACACATCAGTTTGTTTAAATCATTGTCAGACACTAATGTTATCCAAGGGAAATAAATGAAATAATAATGACAGCTCAGTTTTAGTTACATTTTAAATAGTTCAGGCTCTCAGTAGTAATAACCCTTTCCCTCATACGACAATTCTGCAGCAGACGACTTTGAACATATTTTGTCAAAAAATGGAAAATCTCTCAAATTGAATGGATAACCTATGAGTAAAAGTGGAAAACCTTGTGGCAAAAGGAGAAATTGCTTGTTTTGAGCAATTTCTTCTTTTGTCACTATGTTTTTAAAAAGCTGTCTGCTGCAGAGGTGTCAGAAAGTGTTTATATGAGGGAAAGGGTAAAAGCTCTGACACCTGCAGCATGAAAAAAATAATTTGGAAAAAGGAGATCATGAGCAAAATGTGTAATTTCTCTCTTTTCTACCGCTCTTGGTCAAGACTGATTTTTTTATTTCCCTTATTATCATATAACTCTTAACCCTTTCTCACATACAACAAATCTGCTGCAGACGACTTTAAAAATGTCTACTCAAAAATATAGGAAATCTCTATTAATGTAGGTAAAATTACTGAAAAAAGTTGAAAAGATTGTGGTAAATGGAGAAATTGCTTGTTTTGAGCAATTTCTCCTTTTGTCATAATGTTTTCAAAAGTCTACTGCAGATGTGTGACAATGGATCTACTGGCGGAAAAGGGTTAGATATCTGGTTAACCCTTTCCAACATGCATTTTAATGCATTTAAATACTGTTGTAGCAGCTAGACATTGGCAAATGGTGAGCATGATGAACAATTTCTCCTTTTGCCACAATATTTTCAACTCTTATTCTAAAACCAAACTTTTAGTATAAAGAGATTTTCCATTGTTTTTAGCTCACCTAAGCACGAAGTGCAAGGTGAGCTTTTGTGATCACTCACCGTCCGGCGTCGTCGTCTGCGTCGTCATCGTCTGTTAACAATTTCCTACAAATGACTTCTACTAAACCAATGAACAGATTTCAAAATAACTTCACAGGAATGGTCCTTAGGTAGTCCTCTTTCAAAGTTGTTCAAAGAAATTAATTCCAAGTAGAACTTTGGTTGCTGCGGCATCAGAAAAGGGAAAAATTGCCAAATCTTAAAAAATCTTCTTGTCCAAAAGTACTGGCCCGATTTGAAAATTATTTTGCACAAATGTTCCTTGAGTTACCCTCTACCAAGATTGTTCAAATATTTCCAATCCTTTGAAAAACATGGCCGCCAGGGGGCGGAGCTTATTTTCCTTACATGTGCATTGTTAAAACTTTAAAAATCTTTTTGTCCAAAAGTACTGGCCCGATTTGAAAATTATTTTGCACAAATGTTCCTTGGGACACTCTTTACCAAGATTGTTCAAATATTTCCAATCCGTTGAAAAACATGGCCGCCAGGGGGCGGAGCCTGTTTTCCTTATATTTGCATTGTTAAAACTTTGTAAAATCTTCTTGTCCAAAAGTACTGGGCCGATTTGAAAATAATTTTGCATTATAATAATGTTGATTGGTCGAAAAACATGGCCGCCAGGGGGCGGGGATATTTTGCCTTATATGGGTATAGTGAAAACTTAAAAAATCTTCTCCTCCGAAAGTGTCAGGCCAATTTTCAAATTATGTTGTAGAAATGTTCCTTGAATGACCCACTTTCAGATTCCTTCAAGCCATGTTGATTGGTCAAAAAACATGGCCGCCAGGGGGCAGGGCTATTTTGCATTATATGGTTATAGTGAAAACTTTTTCAAATAATTTTGTAGAAATGTTCCTAGGGTGACCCTCTATCAGATTCCTTCAAGCCAAGTTGATTGGTCGGAAACTATGGCTGCCAGGGGCGGGGCTTATATAGCTAAAGTGAAAAAAAAAAATCAGGTGAGCGATTCCAGGGCCATGATGGCCCTCTTGTTGTAATGTATTCATTGTGTGAATTAAATATAAATAGAAGAAAGTGTATTTTATATTGAAAAGAGCTGAAAAGATTTTGGCAAATGGAGAAATTGCCCGCGAGTGGGAAAATTGTTATATCTTTTTGCGGATATGACATTTTCAGAGCTGTCTTCTGTATCACTTTAGCATAAAAAATAAGAGTAACATGTAAACATTTATTGAGTCCTTTTTCCCCCCTAAGGTGTTTTGCTGCAGATCTGTTTAAGATTGTGCCTATCAGTGAAAGAGCTAATGTCTTTTTTGTTCAGGACAAATTCAATAAGATGCAAAAATTGCAGACCCTTGTTTAAACCCTTTCCAACCTGCAGACACATTTTGACACAATAGCAACAGACAACTTTTGAAAACATGGTGGCTAAAGGTGAAATTGCTCATGATGAGCAATTTCTCCTTTTGCCACAATGTTTTCAACTTTATTTAACAATTCAGCTATTTTTTATGGAGATTTTCAGGTTTTTGTCACTAGGTTTTCAAAGTCATCTGCTGCAGATTTGTTGTATGTGGAATAGGGTTAAGGCTTGTTTAACCCTTTTCCACAAACAACAAATCTGCAGCAGACAATTTCGAAACCTTCTAGCCAAAAATAAAGAAGTTCTTTATAATGAATTTAAATTTATTGATAAAAATGAAAGCATTGTTGCAAAAGGGAGAAATTTCTCATCATGATCGAACTATTTCTCCTCTTGTCACTATGTTTTCAAAAGTTGTGAGCTGCAGATGCGTCAAATGTGTCTGAACAAGGGAAAGGATCTAGATTAGGGTCAGCCAGAGATCTTTTCTTCACTATTGCATGATCTCTGATAGCTCTAGTCCTCCAAGATCATAATGTACTTGGCTTTTTCCTACTTACAACAAATCTTCAGCAGACATCTTTGAAATGTTTTGGGTTAAAATTTAGAAATCTCTTAAACAGAAAGTATAAATATTGAATAGAGTTGAAAACACTGCCTGTAGCAAAAGGAGAAAATGCCCATGTGTCATAACGGGTCATCAGGTTGGAAAGGATCCAGCAAGCAGTCTGCAATCTGTGGGAGAGAAGAGAAATATAGAAATTTTCCCAATCCAATATAGAATTATTAGAGTATGCAGAACACTGGTTTGCTTTGAGTTTCCTCCCTTTGATTTCAAAGACTTAAAAAGCTGATAGCAGCGCTGAAGAGGTGTCCAACTTGTTATCATTTACATGTGATTCATTTAACCCTTTCCCACATACAACAATTCTACAGCAGACGACTTTGAAAACATTGTGACAAAAACCTAAAAAATGTCCATAAAAGATAGCTTAATTGTTGAATAAAGTTGGAGGAGGCATTGTGGCCAAAGGAGAAATTACTCATCACGAGCAATTTCACCTTTGGCCACAATGTTTTCAAAAGTCGTCTGCTGCTTTTGCGTCAAAATGCATCTGCTGGTGGGAAAGGATTAGGGGCAGTTATTAAGAATAATTATGAAGTTGCCCAAAGTACTTATTTAACCCTTAACCTCATATAGATGCTTTTTGATGCCTCTGCAGCAGACAGCTTTTTGAAAACATAGTGACAAAAGAAGATATTGCTCACAACAAGCAATTTCTCCTTTTGCCACAATGTTTTCCACTTTTAGTTATAGGTTATCCATTCAATTATAGAGATTTTCTATTTTTTGACAAAATATGTTCAAAGTCGTCTGCCGCAGATTTGTCGTTTGAGGGAAAGGGTTAAAGCAGCCTGCCCTATCCAATATACAATTTAAGTGTCAAAACAACAGATAACATTGAGAGAAAAGGAGAAATTACTCTTCAAGTGACTTCAACTTTATCTTGAACATTTTCAAGTGTGGTATTAATTCCGACAAGAACAATTGACAAAGGGAGAAAACTCCAAAAGTGACCAAATTGATTGGTGGAAAAAAGATAACTGTGAGGCAGCATTAGAAAGGCGTAAAATGAACTTTTAGTCTCAAGCAACATCCCCTACTAAATCATAGGACCAATATCAGCTAAATTTTCACAGTGGAGGACCTATTCCAAATTGTTTAATAATTTATTGCCTTTTCAGATTATAGCTATTTCATTTACAGTATCTTATTTATTTATTTATAGGGGTTTTACGCCGCTTTCAACATTATTTCAGTTATATCACGGCCCCAGTTCACTTATTCATGATCCCTGGGTAAACAAACCAGTACTAGGCTAGAAAATGTGCCTTGACCGAGGTGCCGCGACTGGGGATCGAACCGGGGACACTCGGTTTCAAAATCCCCGACGCTAACCAACCGACCACAGCTGATTCCTCATTTACAGTATCAACTCCTTACAGTTTTATTCCACTGTAATAAAATTTTCCCAGATATTATCAGTTACACCTTTGCTACTTTATTATCACTCAGGGGATGATTTAGGGCCACCTTTGCCCTCTTGTTTACACTATTTATTAGGGTGTCCGGATAAATGGACAAGCCAGAAAATGACATGATAAAATACCTTGAAAAATTGTTAAAAGCTGTGTAAAACCCCATTACATTTAACCCTTTCCCACATACAATTTATTTGCAGCAGACGACTTCGGACATATTTTGTCAAAAAATGGAAAATCTCTATAATTAAATGGATAACCAACGACTATAAGTGGAAAACATTGTGGCCAAAGGTGAAATTGCTCATCATGAGCAATTTCACCTTTGGCCACATTGTTTTCAAAAGTCGTCTGCTGCTATTGCGTTAAAATGCGTCTGCAGGTGGGAAAGGGTTAAACAAACTAATTTGCTTTCCAAGCGTACAACATTAGAAATTTATGGCATAAGACCTACAGATAAAACCAAAAACATGTTGGAGTGTTTATTGATTCATTGATTGTTTGGCGTTTTACGCCACTTTCAACATTTTCAGCTCCTGTGTTTTTCGTAGAAAAAAAGTTGGGTTATTGTGATACCCTTGGCATCGTCACAAAACTTTAACCTAAATACCTCATAACTCAAAAAACGTAAAACATTTTCGGAAATTAATTTTTGTATGCATGCTCCAAAGAACAATATGCATGTCTATACCAAGTCACATTGATAACTCTGGCTGTAAATATTAATCAGTAAGGGCCCCTATTTCAACTTAGCAAAAGTAGACGAGAGTTGGTGTTGGCTTGCGGCGTTCTTGTTCAGTAATATCAAGTTGTTTCCTGGGTAACGAAGTAATGGTAACCCTGCAACCCTGAGGGCCAAGGAAGGCATCCATTATTACGCACCAGAGAAGTGTTTGTACTTTTATGTGAGGGTCATACTGAATTTACATAACTATTAGCTCCAAAGATGGTAAACGAGCCTTCTGTCATTTGCCCCAAAATGAAGTCAAATATCGTCTGTCATTTTCCTACAAGATTCTTAATCCTTTCCCACATACAGACACTTTTCGGACGCCTCTGCAGCAGACGTTTTTGATTACATTGTGGTAATAGGAGAAATTGCATCTTAATGAGCAGTTTCTCCATCTGCCACATTGTTTTCAATTTCTTTCAGTTATTATACCTTCATTTATAGAGATTTTTCGAGTTTTTGCTTAGATGTTTTCAAATCTTCTGCTGCAGATTTGTTGTTTGTGGGAAAGTTGGGTAAATGGATCAATGACTGGACAGCAAACAGTGCAGAATCTGACTAGACTGTGGGTATAGTCTAGTATTCTTTCTAAAGTGCTATTGTCCTGTAGAAAAAATCAATAGTGTAATATTTGGATCATTGCTTCTATGAAAATTGCTTAACCCTTCCCCACATACAACAAATATGAAGCAGACAACTTTTGAAAACATATATAGTGACAAAAACCTAAGCTTATTGTTAAATAAAGTTGAAAACATTGTGGCCAACGGAGAAATTGCTCATTATGAGCAATTTCATCTTTGGCCACAATGTTTTCAAAAGTCGTCTGCTGCTATTGCGTCAAAATTTGTCTGCATGTGGGAACGGGTTTAAGGCTTCCATAGCCAATATACTTCTTTATGTCAGACAAAGATATGTGATTTTTCTGACTAATAAAAAATGATGAATTTCATAATTGAAAGGCAGTCTCTTTCTCAGACCAAATAATTATACACGATCCTTTTAGCAGAAATTTGACATTATCATTGAACTCTATAACCTCTTGTACTGTAATAGACAAGGAAATTTAACCTTTTCCCCTTGCAGATGCATTTGCAACATTGTGGCAAGAGGTGAAATTGCTCATCATCTCTTTGCCATAATGTTTTCAACAATTGAACTCCATAACCTCTTGTACTGTAATAGACAAGGAAAGTTAACCTTTTCCACCTTGCAGAAGCATTTGCAACATCGTGGCAAAAAGTGAAATTGCTCATCATCTCTTTGCCATAATGTTTTCAACACTATTGTATTCTGTCATATTCCACGTTTCTCTAGCTCTCCAATGTCATCTTATTCTAATATGGGGAAAAAATGCATACCGGTATAATAGATCTGCACTGGTCCTAAATGCTTGTTGAAAACATTAATTAATTGAATACCCCATTTTGAGCAATTTCTCTTTTTCTCAAAAAGTTTTAAATTCTGTTTCTGAATTAAATCTAAATACAGTTTCCAAATGTGTCATTAGTCAAGGGCAGTCTTGACCCTTTCCCTCATAAAACAATTCTTCAGCAGACGACTGAACATATTTTGTCAAAAAATAGAAAATCTCTATAATTGAATTGATAACCGATGACAAAAAGTGGAAAAACATTGTGTCAAAAGGAGAAATTGCTTGTTTTGAGCAATTTCTTCTGTTGTCACTATGTTTTCAAAAAGCTGTCTGCTGCAGAGGCGTCAGAAAGCTTCTATATGAGGGAAAGGGCAGATTGGGCTCACTACTATAGGCTCATTACCAGATCTCATTTGCCTGCTCCAGATAAAGGGGCAATTTTTAAATTTTAAAATCCTTATTTGACATTCAAATCCTATGTTGTGGGTACTCAAAAGAATTGTCTCAGTGAGATGATTCTTTTGAGTACCCACAACATAGGATTTGGTTGAGTTATAAGAGAAATATTGTTGGAGAAAAGACTGTTCGCTCCCTCTTATCTAGTCCTCTGCTGATCCCTCTTTCATTCAATCTGTCAGTGTGTGTGGCTTCTAGTCCATCATTCTGTCCTTCCCTTCCGACCAAGCACTAATTTGTCACTCCAATAACTAATTACCAAATATTCTATTTGTGGGGACAATTGGCATCTTGCCTAATCTTTTCTAAAAAATGGAAAATCTCTATAAATGAAATTACAAAAGAAAGTTGATGCAACGCATCAATGTCACCGTAAATCTATACTGCAGTTATGCATAACACTAACATTATAGAAGTTGAAAAATAGTTATCATCTGTGGTGCATATTGGAACATCAGGGGTTAATTGTGGCAGATGTTTCAAAGTATGTGACTGTCTGTATGTGGCAAAGAATTTTTTACTCTAGCTTTTTGAGACACAATGGACAACATTTGACGTCTTCTAATCAGGGTTGTTAAAATTAATCAATTGCCGATCAAAATGATCAGTTAAACGACTCTTTGATTTGTTAGATTTGCTCCCCTTGACCTGAACCCCAGTCTGATTGGTTACTTTTCTCATTTGATCTCTAAACCCTTTCCCTCATAGGACAATTCTGCAGCAGAGGACTTTGAACATATTTTGTCAAAAAATAGAAAATCTCTATAATTGAATGGATAACCTATGACTAAAAGTGGAAAACGTTGTGGCAAAAGGAGAAATTGCTTGTTTTGAGCAATTTCTTCTTTTGTCATTATGTTTTCAAAAAGCTGTCTGCTGCAGAAGCGTCTATATGAGGAAAAGGGTTAAAACAAAACATTTTGACAACCCTGGTCCATTTGCCACAATGTTGGGTTACCTTTTCTCACAGACAGACAGACACTTTCTGAAGCCTCTGCAACTGACAACCTTTGAACAAATTGTGGCAAAATTAGAAATTGCTCAAAACAAGCAATTTCACCTCTTGCCACAATGATTTCAACTCTGTTTGATAATCAAACTCTCCTTTATGCAGGTCTTTCACGTTTTTTTGCCAACACGTTTAGTCATCTGCTGCAGATTTGTTGTATGTGGGAAAAGGTTTAAGAAAAGGTCTCCAGAGAAATTGCTGTTGAATAAGCAATTGTGTGCATACAAATCATTTCGTATTTTATATTCCATAAAATATCGATCATTTATCAGCTGGTAGGCGTGACGAAATCCACATATTGAGACTTACACTGCCAACTGTATGAATTGTGCAGATAACGAGGGCTTGGCGTGAAACGGTTGTAACTAAAATTGGTATTTGTTTACCAAGGTTAATCGCCTCGCCATAAAGTCTTTATAAGCGTTAAACATTTTTCTTGGTAAACAATGGAAATTTAGGTGCCATTGCTCGTTCTGAGCAATGGCACCTAAATTTGTATTGTTTTCAAAGGGGTCAAAATTTCCCCTAAACCAGGGTTTTCAAAAAAGGTTTTTAGTTACAACCGTTTCACGCCAAGCCCTAGATAAGCTCTCCACTTCATTTCCATATTTTCTGCTGTTGACTCAATTCTCTGATTTGTCATTTCCAGGGACTTTTCCAAATTCATTATATTTGTATAAACAGCCTTACTTACGGCATCACTATAAATCAGCTCAAACTGATTTACCCTTTTCCCACATACAGATGCTTTCTGGTGTCTTTGCAGCAGATGGCTATTGAAAACATTGTGACAAAAAAGGAAATTAATCTTTATCTCCAATGTTTTCAACTCTATTCAATAACTATACTTTCATTAATTACACTTTCATTGAAAGAGATTTTCCATGTATTTGCAGGTATGTTTTTAAAGTTGTCTGCTGATGTAGTTTTGTTGTTAGTGAGAAAGGGTTAATCCTTTCCCACAAACAACAAATCAGCAGCATACAATGTCGAAAAATCTATGGAAAGTCTCTATTAATTAAAATATAATTATTGAATAGGGTTCATCAGTATCTGCTGCTGATGTGTCTACAAGTGGGAAAGGGTTTTAAAACATTGAGCAATTTCTCCTCTTGCTAAATGGGTCAAAAGGTGAAAAAGTTAAGTTACAAGTGAAAAAGGGTTTTAAAACATAGATCAATTATAATCCTCTTGCTAGATGGGTAAACAGGTGTCTAAAAGTGCGAAAGGGTTTATACTGGCTGCTAAATAATAATCATCAAAGGTCCCTGGTTCGAGTCCCGTGATGAGTGGGGCTTACTTTGGGGTTTTTCCACACAATCGGCGCGAGTACTAGTTAAGTATCCAGGAAGCAGACATCGAGCGTGATTAATATAAGCTTAAAGCTTAGTGTTTCGCAATCGATTTAAACTAAATAATAATTGAATAGAGTTCATCCATTTCTTCTGCTGATGCGTCTACAAGTGGGAAAGGGTTTTAAAACATTGAGCACTGTCTAAGGCTAACAAATGACCTTGTATGGTAGTTAAAGGTCATCGCTGTTTGAAACTGTCTAAGGCTAACAAATGACCTTGTATGGTAGTTTAAAGGTCATCGCTTTTTGAAACAACATCGGAGCTAAAATATATAACATATGGAGAATTTGCTGTATTCTATTGAATAAAAAATATATGTTGTCTTATGAAAAAGGAGAAATGACTCATTTTAATCAATGAAACCTTTTTTAGCTTACCTGAGTTATTGTGATCGCCATTTGTTTGTTGTGCGTCAACATCTTCTCCTCTGTAACCAGTGGGTCAATTGTGATTAAACTTCTCAGTAAGCATCCTCTCAATGTCCTCACCAGAATTCCTTCTATTTTTTGTGATCCATGCAGAATTCTGGTGTCCATGGCAACCACACAGAAAAAAACTGGTTGGCCAATTTTCTAATAAATTGGAGAAATGTTCTTTGGGTGACTCTATCAGATTCCTTCAAGTCATGTTGATTGGTCGAAAACTATGGCCGCCAAGGAGAAAAAAGCAATTCAGGTGAGCGCTCCAGGGTCATCATAGCCCTCTTGTTTCATAAAAGGAGAGGTTTAACCCTTTCTCACATCCAACACATTTGCAACAGAGATCAGGGTTGAATGTCCAATTGGTTCACACCAACGTCTTTGGTATTAGTGATTTCCGTCCCTTGCACTTTTAACATTGTAGTGGTATAGCATCTCCACTGATACATCAATGTCAAGACTAACCCTTTCCCACCTGCAGACGAGTTTTGACACAATAGCAGCAGACGACTTTTGAAAACATTGTGTCCAAAGGTGAAATTGCATATGATGAGCAATTTCTCCTTTGGCCACAATGTTTTCAACTTTATTTAACAATTAAATTATCTTTTATGGAGATTTTTCAGGTTTTTGTCACTATGTTTTCAAAGTCGTCTGCTGAAGATTTGTTGTATGTGCGAAAGGGTTAACATTCAAAACTGGAAAATTTAACCGGAAATACAGTAATATAACAGAAATACTATTGAAAGCAGTGCTAACACTTTAAAAAATAAATTGACCGAATTAAGAAAGAGAGTAAGGTTACTAAAGACATAAAGAGACGGAGAACTGCTCGGTGAAAAGATGTTTAACGGAAAATCAGTTACCATAGCAATCAATACTCTTGGATATCGGTGCTTGATTTAACATCATGGTTCCTTAGCGGGCAGAGCACATTTATATGGACGTATATGTATTATATAAATAGAGAGGCTGAAGGAGAGAACAAAAATTGCATATTATATACACAGTGTTGAACATCCATTTATGTCGAAGTGTGTAATTGATCAATTTTCCGTAACTTTATTCCACAGTGATTTATTTGTCGGGTTTGTGAGTGTCTGTCTAGTGAAATATAGACATGGTTGAAACGTGACGTTGGTTGTTTATGAAATTGGTGTGTTTAAGCCAGTGGCGTATCGTTGAGTTTTGTTGATCTTCGGATACAGTAATTGATCTGTTTCTTGACAGAGATGAACACTGGGAAATTTGTAAAGGAGATAATCAATATGTTCATTAAATGTAGCATTATGCTTTAATGGTTAATCCGATACAGACCACTTTAGGAGCAGATGACATTTGAAGGGGGGTATTTACGTAGCTCACAGCAAGCAACTGCCCCTTTTCCCACAATGTCTTCAACTCTCCATGAAAACCACACATAGTTTTTAGTTATTTTCAAAACTGACAATTCTTTAACCCTTTCCCTCATACAACAATTATGCAGCAGACGACTTTGAACATATTTTGTCAAAACATAGAAATTCTCTATAATTGAATGGATAACCTGTGGAAAGTGGAAAACATTGTGGCAAAAGGAGAAATTGCTCGTTTTGAGCAATTTCTTCTATTGTCACTATGTTTTCAAAGATCCGTCTGCTGCAGAGGCATCATAAAGCGTCTATATGAGGGAAAGGGTTAAAGATTCGTAACATATTAATCTTTACCCACATACAACAGATCTACAGCAGATAAATGTAGACATATCTCTATAAATGAAAGTAAAATTCTTGAATAGATTTGAAATCAATGTGGCAAAAGGAGAAATTCCTCATAATGAGCAATTTCTCCTTTTGCCGCAATGATTTCAAAAGTCTTCTGCTTCAGATGCATCAGAATGCGTCTTTAGGTGGGAAAGGGGTAATGGTTAAATAAGAAGTATGTGAGGATTTGTGTATGGCCAATAATTGATATAATCGTGAAATGCAGTATTTTGTTTTTTAAAATGTTAACCTTATGTGATATTTCTAGTTTTGTCTGCTTTAAAAACCTTTCATACAAGGTTGAACGTTTCATGGGAAAAGGAGATATTGATGGTTTACAGTAATTTCTCCTTTTCATACAATATTTCCATAAAGTCCTCTCTTGCAAAGGTGTCAAAAGTTATCTATATAGGGTTAAACCAAGCTGGATGTAGGTACATGTATATCGAATGACAGCAGTCACATACAACTTAATATTCATGGAATTATTCCATATTGTTTTTAGCTTGTCTGTTTTTCAAAGAAAATAAGTAAGGCTAATGTGATAGCCTTGGCGTCGGCCTCGTTGTCGGCCTCGTTGTCTGCTTAATTTGCATCCTTAGAAACAATACACTTGGCTATACCAAGTCACATAACTCTGGCTTTAATAATAATTCAGTTATGCCCCTTTGTGGACTTAGTAATTCATACAAAAAGTTTAACCTTGCCCAATACTCGAAAACTGTTCAATATTTTCAAATGAAGATTGGTACACATGTTTCTAGGAACAATATGCATGTCTATACCAACTCACATAACTCTGGATTTAATAATTCTTCAGTAATGCCCCCTTTTCTTTTTACTGTAAAAGGGCTAATGACTTTAAATCTAATCGGAGCCTTAAGTGCTCACGGTGAGCTATTGTGATCAAATATTGTCTGCTATGCATCAGTAATGTGTTGTCAACAATTGCCTTGTTCACAATCAACAGGCCGCATTTTGCATCCAATCTTAATGAATGTTTATCAGAAATTGCATCTTTATCAAATCTTTGCCAAGTACAAAACTTGGTCATGTGAGATTGAAAATACTAGGTCAATTTGAATGAATGAATGAATGTATATTGTTTTATGGCGCATCGACAGCTAAGGTCATTTAGCGCGCAATTAAATTTATTCATGATCCCTGGGTAAACAAACCAGTACTAGGCTAGAAAATGTGCCTTGCCCAAGGGCACTCCACCATGACTGTAGTGCCGCGACTGGGGATCGAACCCGGGATACCCGGTTTCGAAATCCCCGACTCTAACCACTCGACCACAGCGGATTCCTTAGGTCAATTTGAAGGTGACCTTGTTAAAATTCTGGAGGCTACATTTCTAACTTGAGCTTAACTTAAATATAGGTTATGTCTGGTAAAAAACTAGGTCAATAGGTCAAATTAAAGAAAAATCTTGTGAACACTCTAGAGACCGCATTGTTTACTTTAGCAGCTTGAAACTTTTTCAGAATGTTTGTCTTGGTAATATCTAGGCCAAGTTTGAATAAGGATCATGTTGGGTCAAACACTGGGTCAGTAGGCCTAATTGATGGAAAATATTAATAATGCAATGGAAGCTCCCATTTTTTTTTAAATATTTTTTTAAGGTATTTTGAAACCTTTTCAGAGCTATTATGCATTGATATATAAGCTAAGTTAGAATATAGGTAATGTCTACTCAAAAACTAGGTCACTATGCCAAATTTGAGAACGATCTTGTTACCTCTACAGATCACATTGCTTGTTTCAGCACAGCTTGAACCTATCATATCTAGATAAAGTTCGAATAAGTGTCATGACGGTTTAAAAACTAGGTCACTAGGCCAAATTGAAGGAAAATCTTGTTAACACTCTGGAATTTTTATTTTAGCTTGAGCATCTTGAAATTTTGACAAAATGATTGTCTTCATGATATCTAGGCCAAATTCGAGAATATGGGTCAGGTTGGCCAAATTGAAGGAAAATCTTGTTAACACTAACTAGTATATTGGCTTACCTGACTGCAAAATGAGTTATTTTGATTGACTATGTAGTTGGCATAACTCAGGGGAGTGATCCAGGGCCATCATGGCCCTCGTGTTTTCAATTGGGAAGAGCGCTGAAGAATTAACCCAAGCAGCAATGGGATAATGGACTAGAAGTGATGGAACACCTTGACAACCATCAATTGTAGTGAAGACAATCTGGTTCATAAAACACACTGTGATCACTAATTGCTTACCACTTTCCCTCATACGACAATTCTGCAGCAGACGACTTCAAACGTATTTTGTCAAAACATAGAAAATCTCCATAATTGAATGGATAACCTGTGACAAAAAGTGGAAAACATTGTGGCAAAAGGAGAAATTGCACGTTTTGTGCAATTTCTTCTTTTGTCACTATGTTTTCAAAAAGCTGTCTGCTGCAGAGGCGTCAGAAAGCGTCTATATGAGGGAAAGGGTTACCCATACTCCCCATTCCCACATTCAGATGCATTTCTGATGTCTCAGCAGCAGACGACTTTTGAAAACTTGATTGGAATAGGAGACGTTGATCATTAAACAAGCAATTTCTCCTTTTGCCATAATATTTTCAACGCTTTTCAATAATTAACCTTTTTCCTCATATGACAATTCTGCAGCAGGCGACTTTGAACATAATAGAAAATCTCTATAATTCAATGGATAACCTATGACTAAAAGCGGAACAAATTGTGGCAAAAGGAGAAATTGCTTGTTTTGAGCAATTTCTTCTTTTGTCACTATGTTTTCAAAAAGCTGTCTGCTTCAGAGGCGTCAGAAAGCGTCTATATGAGGGAAAGGGTTAAATAATTTTGCCTAGATGTTTTTTGCTGCTTGTGTGGGAAAGCCAAGTGGGAAGAAAACTTACCTTCAATGTGTAGAAAATTAATCCATTCTGTGATGACTTTTGACTCCTTTTCATTGAAAACATTGTGGGAAATGAACACTTTGCTAGTTTCTTTAGGCCTGTGTGAGGAATCCACTGAATATGACCCATGTCCAATTAATTGGAAACCAAATAGCTTTAACCCTTTTCCTCATATAGACGCTTTCTGACGCCTCTGCAGCAAATGGCTTTTTGAAAACATTGTGACAAAAGAAGAAATTGCACAAAACGTGCAATTTCTCCTTTTGCCACAATGTTTTCCTCTTTTTGTCATAGGTTATCCGTTCAATTATAGAGATTTTCCATTTTTTGACAAAATTATGTTCAAAGTCGTCTGCTGTAGAATTGTCGTATGAGGGAAAGGGTTAACCCTTAACCCTTTCCCACATATGAACGCTTTCTGAACCTCTGCAGCAGACTCCTTTTGATAATATTATCACAAAAGGAGAAATTGCTCTAGACAAGCAATTTTTAGCTCCATGCACTGGCTGAATTTTTTATGTCATGGCGAATTTTCCGTTGTGTGTGCATGCGTGCGTCTGTAAACTTTTTGCTTCAAACAACTACCTTCTCCCTTACCACTTGGCCAATTGGGATGAAACTTCATAGGAAGCATCCTCTCAAAGTCCTCTCCTAAATTCCTTCAAATATTTTGGATCCATACAAAACGCTGGTTTCCATGATAACCGAAAGAAAAGAAATGTGAAAACTTAAACAATCGATCTTCTTTTGAAAGTGTCAGGTCGATTTTTAAATAATGTTCCTTGGGTGACCCTCTTTCAGATCACTTCAAGCCAATTTGATTGGTTGAAAACGTACCATGGCCGCCAGAGTGTGGGGCTAATTTGCCTTATATGGCTAAAGTGAAAACTTAATAAATCTTCGCCTCCGAAAGTGTTTGGCCAATTTTCAAATAATTTTGTAGAAATGTTCCTTGGGAGACAGACCCTCTATCAGATTCTTTCAGGCCATGTTGATTGGTCAAAAACCATGGCCGCCAGAGGGCGGGGCTAATTTGCCTCATATGGCTATAGTGAAAACTTAAAGAATCTTCTCCTCCGAAAGTGTTGTGCAGATTTTCGAAATGTTCCTAGGGTGACCGTCTCTCAGAGTCCTTCAAGCCATGTTGATTGGTCGAAAACTATTGCCCGCCAGGGGACTGGTTTTTGCCTTATATGCCTTATATGACTATAGTGGAAACTTAAAAAATCTTCTCCCGAAAGTGTCAGGCTTATTTTCAAATAATTTTGTAGAAATGTTCCCTCTATCAGATACCTTCAAGCCATATTGATAGGTCGAAAACTCCCTCTATCAGATTCCTTCAAGCTGTGGTGATTGGTAAAGAAACATGGCCACCAGGGGGCTAGGCTGTTTGGAGATTTAATTTGTGTCTAATGGCAGTTTGAGCAATGCTGGCCTGGCCCTCTTGGGCCTCTTGTTCCTTTTGCTGCAATGTTTTCAACTCTTTTCAATAATAACATTTCCATTTATTGAGAACTTCTATATCATTTTTCATATGTTTTCAAAGTCGTCTGCTGCAAAATTGTTGTATGTGGGAAAGGGTTAATAGGGACACAGGGGAATTACAATTGCATTGCAAGTTAATTAAATAAAGCTTGTTTTATGATATGATGGGAGGCTTCTCCAATTCTAAATGCTTTTATAGAATTCTCACTCGAAACCTTTCCCACTTATAGCAAATCTGCAGCAGACGACAATGAAAGTATTTTGACGAAAATATTGAAACTGTTTAAATGAAAGAACAATTATTGGAGGATCAAGTTAAAAATATTGTGGCAAAATGAGAAATTGCTTTTAGAACCCTTTCCCACTTATAGCAAATCTGCAGCAGCCGACATTGAATATTTTATCAAAAAATATTGAAACTTTCTTAAAATAAAAGAACACTTATTGGAAGGATCAAGTTAAAAATATTGTTGCAAAAGGAGAAATTGCTTTTATACAGTGCTCACTTAACCCTTTCCCACATACAGTAAATCAACTGCAGACAACATATTTTATCAAAAAGGAAACTCTTTAAATTAAAGAACACATTTTCGATCAAGCCAAAAAACATTGTTACAAAAGGATAAATTGTCCTTTTGAGCAATTGTTCCTCTTGCTACAATGTTTTAAAAGTCATCTGCTTCTGAGTCATCAGAAACATCTGTATGTGTGAAAGAGGGATTAACTCTTTCCAACATACAACAAATCTGCATAGGAAGGCATAAACATTATAAGCAAGTTCTCCTTTTGCCACTAAGAAAAACATAGAAGATCTCTATAATTGAATGGATAACCTATGACAAAAAGTGGAAAACATTGTGGCAAAAGGAGAAATTGCACGTTTTGTGCAATTTCTTCTTTTGTCACTATGTTTTCAAAAAGCTGTATGCTGCAGAGGCGTCAGAAAGCGTCTATATAAGGGAAAGGGTTAATAACAATAGAGGAGAAATTGCGGGGAAAAATGCTGAATACCCCTCCTTATCTGGACCTCAGGAGACTGGAGATAAAACACTGTTTGTAAAATGAGAAGATTAATTATTATGAGCTAATTCTCAAATATCCAAAATGTTTTAGAGAAATTGTCTGCTTATGATACACATAAATATGACAGAACAACAAATCACAATTGTTTTTGAGAATTGTCTGCTTTATACACATAAATATGACTGAACAACAAATCCCAATTCAGGGTTCGACATTAACGCACGACCGAACGACATTCACTAGTAGTTCATTGGTCCGGTCTAGCTACATTAGCATCTGGCAAGACCGACTGGTCGTGTTCTAATTCCGTCAATATCTGCCTAAATTTGTTGTCAAACAAATCAAAAGATCTGATAGATTTACGGTTAAAAATATTGACTGCAGATCCTCTTCTCTCGAATGTTTATTGGAAAAGCCGTGTCTTTTCGGACATTTCAATATCGGCTGCGAAAACCAATGTAAACATACCGGAAATTGTTCTAAACTATTGTCGTAATTGTTGGGATCCCAATTTTTAAATCGTTAGCAGCCGATATTGAAATGTCCGAAAAGTTGCGAATTCTCTTTTAAACATTCGTTGTAAAAATCAATTTTAATTTGTAATCTTGTTTTTTCTCTGCATGTTTACGCAACATTAGTCTTATTTATAGTAAATTAAAGTGTTTGATTCAAGTATAAACACAAATGCTAGCTTTATATTTAGCCGATTCATTGATTTGGCATCTCAAAATTTACGACAATAGTTTAGACCAATTTCCGGTATATTTACATTGTTTACAATAGCAGCTGATGATAAATTCTTCATAATGTCGAAGAAACTGTTTCAATTCGGATTTTCTTCCACATAAAAATGATGACAGCGGTAGTATCAATAAAAGAAAAGGAAAGAAAGATTCTAAGAAGCTGTATGAGCAGACGAAACGAAAACGAGTATTTTGTAGTAAATGGAAAGATGAGTTTAAATGGCTCGATTATGAAGCTGAAAAAAATGTTATGTACTGCAAAGTTTGCAGAGACTATGATTACTATGAACAATGTGGGCCATTCATTGATGGAACAAATAATTTCCGAATTGATAACATTAAGGGACACAATGAATCTTCTTCCCATCAGATGAGCAATTTCTTCTTTTGCCACAATGTTTTTAAAAGTCGTCTGCTGCAGTCCTGCAGAGGTGTCAGAAAGCGTTTGTATGTGGGAAAAGGTTAATATTTATTATTATATGATGTTCTAACTTCAGAAAAATTATAAGAATCAGAAAAAAGTACTGTATCATTTGTGTTTAAAATTTTTTACTGTTAATTTGAATATCAATCCAAATATACACTACAAACTGAAGATTTACAAACTTAATCCTTTCTTGGTGTATTACATCATTGATAAAATTCATTGGCTGGTCCAGTTGAGATAAGGTCAGGTCTAGTGCATTCCAAAACTTACTGGACCACTGGTCCAGTAACTAAAAAAGTTAATGTTGAACCCTGCAATTGTTTTTAGCTCACCTATGCAAGAAGTGCAAGGTGAGCTTTTGTGATCGCTCACCGTCCGTTGTCGTCGTCGTCGTCCGTCCGTTCACATTTTCCTACAAATGACTTCTCCTCCTAAACCAATTAACCAAATTCAAAATAATTTTACAGGAATGTTCCTTAGGTGGATCTCTTTCAAACTTGTTCAAATAATTCTATTCCATGCAGAACTTTGGTTGCCACAGCAACAAAAAAGGGGAAATTAACAAAAAAACTTAAAAAATCTCAATGTCTAAAAGTAGAAGGCCCATGCCTTTGATATTTGGTATGTAGCATTCTTGTCCATTTGCCATGAATGTTCTTTGGGTGTCCTTCTACTAAGACTTCAAATTATTTTGATAGGATGATAAACATGGCCACCAGGGGGTGTTGCTTGTTTTCCGTATATATGTATATATGCAAAGAACATTGAAAACTTTTTAAGTTTGATTAAATCAGGTGAGCGATATAGGACCATCATGGTCCTCTTGTTGAGAATTGTCTGCTTTATACACATAGATATGACTGAACAACAAATCACAATTGCACAGGATTATATCTGAGTAAAAGTAATCAGTAATCCAGTTTAAGACCCCAAATCATAAAATACAATGTAGTCCTTTTAACCCTTTCAGCCTTGTAGACACATTTTAAAGCTCTGCATGAAACAGATGACTTCCGAAAGCATTGTGGCACAGTGAGAAAAATGTTATTAATAAGCAATTTATCATTTTACCATAATTTTGACTTGTATTCATTAAATATATATGAATTTATTGAGCTTTTCCATAATTTTGCGTAGATATTTTTAAAGCTGTATGCTGTAGATTTGTCTTTATATGGGAAAAGTTTAATTAGAAAAGCTGGTTAATTCTGAGAACTTGATATCTTGTGTAGATTAACAGAGCAGCAAACGGAATTACCTAAATTAGATCTGGATTGAATTGGATTGAATTGGAATAAAATGAGTAGCTGGTGGGAACTAAAGTACATGTGAAATAAGTGCTGGATTGAATTCAATTGGTGTAAATTGTGTAGCTAATTGAACTGAATAAGATCTGAAATGAGTGCTGGATTGAATTCAATTGGTGTAAATAGAGAAGCTAATTGAACTGAATAAGATCTGAAATGAGTGCTGGATTGAATTCAATTGGTGTCAATTGCGTAGCTAATTGAACTGAATAAGATCTGAAATGAGTGCTGGATTGAATTCAATTGGTGTAAATAGAGAAGCTAATTGAACTGAATAAGATCTGAAATGAGTGCTGGATTGAATTCAATTGGTGTCAATTGCGTAGCTAATTGAACTGAATAAGATCTGAAGTGAGTGCAGAATTGAATTGGGGTAAAATTACTAGCTAAATGAAATGCAATGATAAACAAAGTGAATGGTAGGAGGTACAACAATGAGAAACTGAAAAAATAAAGTGAAGTTAAACGAGTTTCTAAGTGAGTATCGACCTGCATCAACTGGAGTAGATCTGAAATATTAAATAATGTAAAATGGATACTTGAATGAAATAAAATGAATAATAAACTTGTTTTGGGCTGATTTAAAATGGGTACCAGATTAAATAATGTATAGTAAAATGGATATTTAAGTGAAATGGAATGAGTACCAGACTTTAAATGGGTACATCTAAAATGAGTCAGTGACGAACATGGCGTAAAATGAGTAGAATAAAATCGAGTGGAGATCGAGTACAGTCCTATTTAAACAACCGCACTGATCGTTCTATGATACGTCTTTGTGCCTTAATGTGGATTTTAAACGTTCAAGAGGACCATTTTGTAAAGCGTAAACAAGCCATACTACACCAGCGACAAAGCCGGCATTACATGGCGCCTCAATTTGAGAATTGTAGCTATAACTCTGACGAGCCTGAGAACAAGGTTTCTATCCTCATTCGCCTTTGACCCCTTTCCCACATGCAGACATATTTTGATACATTTGAAGCAGATGACTTTTGACAACATTTTGGCAAACGGGAAAATTGTTCATGATGAGTAATTTTTGCTTTTGCAACAATGTTTTCAATTCTTTTCAACCTGAATTGATAGCAATATTACATAACACCATTGCTTTAAGAGTTGCCTGCCTTTAAAATATTCAGTGTCACCTGCGTAGTATGTTAGGCACTTAGGAATTACTTTTTTTTTTGTCCAGCGTCTGTCTGTCTGTCCATCACATTTTCAAGTAACTTTTTTTCTACTCAAAGGATTACATTGAAACTTCTGACAAATGTTTATCTCAAAGTGTGTGATTGGTTCACAAAAGGGGGATACTCCAAATATTTTTATAGCAGGTGACACACGTGCTCCATTCTAGTTTTGATAAGAGTTAATATCTTTGTAGGTATAATAGAAAAAATTTACGATCAGTTTTGTCTCACTTTTTCCTCGCATTGTTTTGAATATGTATATCTGTTGCAAAGGCATCATAAGTTGTCTGTATTAATTTTAACCCTTTCCCACATATGATAAATCTGCAGCAGACGACTTTGAAATTATCAAGTTCAAAATATAGAAAATCTCTATGAACGATAGTATGATTATTGAATAGATTTGAAAAATTCTGGCAAATGGAGACACATCATGTCAGCAAATTCACGTTTTCTCACAATGTTTTCAAAAGTTGTCTCCTGCAAAGGCTTCAGAAAGCGTCTGTATGTGAGAAAGGGATAAATTACTCTACATTTGTTTACTAGATTTTTATAGAGTCATCTTCTGCATGATTTATGTTGGAAAGGATTTTAAAAAGGTTTATGACCATTCCTATTGTACTAGAAAGTCTATTTTTATAGCTGTTTTTGGCTTTTATATAAATGTTAGGAGATTTTTTAAGCAAAACGTGCTGTTTTATGGTATCCCTCTTACAGATTTCTAAGGCCTTATAACCCATAGTTTCCCACATACAGCAGACGACTTTGAAAACATCGCAAAAACCTGAAAAATCTCCATAAAAGATAGCTTAATTGTTAAAGAAAATTTAAAAACATTGTGGCCGGAGGAGAAATTGCTCATCATGAGCAATTTCACCTTTGGCCACAATGTTTTTAAATGTCGTCTGTTGCTATTGCGTCAAAATGTGTCTGCTGGTGGGAAAGGGTTAAATATGTATTAGATAACATTGGAAAACAATTTAGTGAAAGGAAAAATTGGTAAAAAAGAGTAATTTCTCTTTTTCACACTGTTTTTAAACCTTTCCCACATACAACAAACATACCCAAAAAATTTAAATGAAAGTTAAAATAATTGAATGAAGTTGAAAACAAGGTGACAAAACGAGAAATTGCTCGTTTTGAGAAATTTTGAGCAATTTCTTCTTTTGCCACCATGTTTTCAAAAAGCTGTCTGCTGCATAGACGTCAAAAAGCGTCTATACAGGGCAAAGGATTAAACTCTTTATCAAAGCAGATTAATTTTGAAACAATAAATCAGTAAAACAGTTAAATCTGGCCCTAGAATCTCTAGACAACATTTATGTAAATTATATTTAAACGACAGCATTTTAGACCCTAGAGAAAAGATTTGGGAACAAATTGAACGTTATTTACCCTTTCCAACATGCAGATCGATGGTTTCATGCAAAACTCTTGTAACTTCATATATAAAGATGTAGTTACATCCCTTTTGCATGAAGCCCTCGAGATGCATTAATAAACATTGACAGGAGGGTATTATCGTGCTGTCTGCCTGTAATGTAGGGTAGCTCTGTCGGTGGTCAACGCCGACTGTCATTTCAGGGTTTGTGAGTTTGAATCCCAGGAGTAGGTGAACTGGCCGCCGTGAAATGACTGAAAAGTTGTTGAAACTGGCGTGAAACCCGAATCAATCAATTAATCAATCAATCAATCAATCAATTAATCAATCAATCAATCAATGTTATGTAGGGAGACCATTAGGGATCACTTCTCTGTTGTCTCCATCTGTCTGTCCGTCAAGTTTCTCATTAGATGGTTTCAGTTTGATTGATATAATATTTTCGATGGTTTCATGCAAAACGGTTGTAACTACATCTTGAACAATCTTTAGTTACAACTGTTTTGCATGAAGCCCTCGATATTCAAACTTGAAACACAGATGCCTATACATAGTGATTATGAAAATTGAGCAATACAAGGCACTTTATTCTAGGTGTCCATTTTTGGAGTTTTCTCCCTTTGTCAATTGTTCTTGTCGGAATTAGATTGCAGCTTACCACACTTGAAAATGTTCAAGATAAAGTTGAAACCACACTCAATGTTATCTGTTGTTTTGACACTTAAATTTGCCCAGATTTTCTTAGCCTTACTTCAGTTAATCATCATATTGGTAGAAATTAAACATAGCCTTAAATGTATAAATAAAGTACAAGATGTAATCCTATGTTTACATGGTCTGTTGTTTTCTATTTTCAGTTATATGATAAGATCAACTCCCAATCAATCAACCCACAGTCCAGGAATCCTCCAGCAGATGCAGTTAGCAAAGCAAGAGAGGTAAGACTCCTTAGAAACTAAACCTACATAAGTTACAGTAAACTGGTCCTCACTCCACTTTCTCTTAATAGCTCACCTGCCCACAAAGTGCTCAAGGTGAGTTATTGTGATCACACTTTGTCCAGCTTGCATCATTCGTCATGTGTCTTCTGTCAACATCTTCTCCTCTGAAGCTATTGGGTCAATTGAGATGAAACTTCACAGAAAGCATCGTCTCAATGTCCTAACAAAAATTCCTTTAAATTTTAGCTTACCTGTGCTCGAAGTGCTCAAGGTGAGCTATTTTGATCACATTTTGTCTGTCAACCATTGTCAATAATTGCCTTGTTTAACACTCTACAGGCCTCATTTTACATCCAATCATAAAAGTTTTACAGAACATACATCTCAATGAAATCTTAGCCAAGTTCAAAACTGGGTCATGTGAGGTCAAGAACAAAGTCACAAGGTCAAATTGAAGGATAATGGCTGCCCTCCTTAGTGCATAGGATTGTGATGCAATATGACTGATTTCAGGATAAATGGACCAGAAGTACTGGTAACTTACCCGGGAAACTCTGTGATATGACTGAACAATTGTTGAAAGCAGCATAAAACACAAAACACTCAAATTGATGGAAAATCTTATTAAAACTCTGGAGGCCTTATTTATTAGCTCACCTATGCACGAAGTGCAAGGTGAGCTATTGTGATCACATTTTGTCCGGCGTCCGTCCGTCGTCAACATTTCAGCTTGTTAACACTCTACAGGCTACATTTTGCATCCAATCTTCATGAAAGTGTATCAGAACATTCATCTCCATCAAACCTTGGACAAGTTCGAAACTGGGCCATATGAGGTCAAAAACTTGAGCATGTTGAAACTTTATCAGAATGTTTGTCTTGTTGATATGTAGGTCAAGTTCGAACATGGGTCATGTCGGGTCAAAAAATAGGTCACTAGGTCAAATTGAAGGAAAATCTTGTTAACACTCTAGAGGCCGCAATTTTTGCTTCAGCAGTTTGAAATTTTGTCAGAATGTTTGTCTTAAAGATATCTAGGTAAAGTTCGAATATGGGTCATATTGGGTCAGAAACTAGGTCACTAGGCTAAATTGAAGGAACATCTTGTTAACTCTGTAGAAGACGCATTTTTTGCTACAGCAGCTTGACATTTTATGAGAATGTTTATCTAAATGATATCTAAGCCAAGATCGAATATGGATCATGTAGGATCAGAAACAAGGTCAATAAAGGAAAATATTGTTCAAACTCCGGAGGCCGCATTTTTACTTTGAGCAAGTTGAAAATTTGTCAGAATGTTGTCTTGATAATATCTAGTCCATGTTGGAATATGGGTCATATCAGGTAAAAAAATATAGATCACTAGGCCAAATGAAGGAAAATCTTGTAACACTGTGGAGGTTGCATTCAGAATAATTGTCCTGATGTATTTTGCATTGTAGTACATTGTATAATTAAGGTGAGCGATCCAGGGCCATCATGGCCCTCTTGTTTTTAGATCACCTGTGAGCCAAAGGCTCAAGGTGAGCTATTCTGATCACTCTCTGTCCGTCGTCTGTCGTCCGTCTTTAACTTTTAGCTTTAAATATCATCTCCTCCTTAACCACAGGACCAATTTCAACCAAACTTCACAATGTTCCTTTGGTAGCCCTCTTTCAAAATTGTTCAAAGATTTAAATTCAATTGAGAACTAAAAAATCTTCTTGTCTTAAAGTAGAACGACCATGCCTTTGATATTTGGTATGTAGCATCATCTAGTAGACCTCTACCAAGATTGTTCAAATTATAGCCCTGGGGTCAAAAATTACTCCTCCCCAGGGGTCACTTGTTTCTCATAGACTTGTATAGGGAAAAAACTTTAAAAATCTTCTTGTCTAAAAGTAGAAGGCCAAGGCCTTTGATATTTGGTATGTAGTTTCATCTAGTGGACCTCTACCAAGATTGTTCAATTTATAGCCCTGGGGTCAAAATCTTTACATAGACTCATATAGGGAAAAATCTTTAAAAATCTTCTTTTCTAAAAGTAAAATGACCATGCCTTTGATATTTGGTATGTAGCATCATCTATTGGACCTCTACCAAGATTGTTCAAATTATAGCCCTGTGATCATAAATGGCCCACCCCGGGGGTCACTTGTTTTACAAAGACTCGTATAGGGAGAAACTTTAAAAATCTTCTTGTCTGAAGGTAAAATGTCCAGGTTTTTGATATTTGGTATGTAGCTTCATCTAGTTGACCTCTACCAAGATTGTTCAAACTACCGGTATAGCCCTAGGGTAAAAAATGGCCCCATCCCGGGTCACTTGTTTTACATAATATTATACTTGCATAGGGAAAAACTTTAAAAAAAATCTTGTCTAAAAGTTGATATAAAAGTAGAATGACCATGCCTTTGATATTTGGTATGTAGCATCATCTATTGGACCTCTACCAAGATTGTTCAAATTATAGCCCTGTGATCAAAAATGGCCCACCCCGGGGGTCACTTGTTTTACAAATGTCCAGGCTTTTGATATTTGGTACGTAGATTCATCTAGTGGACCTCTACCAAGATTGGTCAAATTATAGCCCTGGTGTCAAAAATGGCCCCACCCTGAGGATCACTTATTTTTAGGGATGGGAACGAATATTGAAAACGATATTCGAATATTCGTTTTCCTTATTCGAATATATTCGAATATTCGATTTTCGAATCAGAAATCGGTATCCGATTTCAGGTTATTCCATTCAGATACTCCCGTTTTCTTTTTCAAATAATGGCAATTTTCCAAGTAAAGGTAAGAGCTATTGTTTACGTATATATTTCATGTTTTCAACTGAACTTACACTCTCTTTTTCCCCAACAGATGTATTTGAATTTCAATTTGAAGTAAATCAAGAAATAAATCCCTTCCAAACGATAAACCAAATCGCAACGTTTTGTGAGCCGTATATTCATTCAGGTGTCGCTTTTTACCGAGTTTAATATTGAATCGAATCAAATAATTAACGAAATAATTATAAATCTTATTCATACAAAAAGCATAGGGAGTTGGGTGATATTTCTTTTACCGATTTCGTCTAGTCAATTTAACCGCGTGTTGGAAGAAAACAAAATCGCGGACGATTCAATTTGTTCGCTTATGTGACTTCATTTTTGAAGAGGTAAACAGGAAAGCTGCATACTTTTGAGACGTAATGCGATGTTTACATATGATTTATTCAATGTTTGCAACAGCTGTCTTTGATGTAAACATCGACTATGTTTTGGTTAGGCTAGGAGGGTTTTACGGAACTGCAGACTGTCAACGTTTATACATGTTTGTTGATTTAAAAATATCGAACAAACTGGTCGTCAATGTGATGTCTGGTTACACACGATTAGATCTCTGGTTAACGTACGCGTATCAATTATTGATTTTATTATCGTTTCTTATGTTTTGACATACGTTGTAAAAACACAACAAACGACACATACACAAACTTTATCACTTCACCCTTAATCATGATTAGCTCCAACTCGCGACCGATGTCAGAATTTTACTAATAATGTTTTGTTTATTTTTAGAAAATAGTACACTGAAAACGAATATTCTTATTCGACAACAGTATTCGAATATTCGTCCGTTTTTCGAATATTCGAATATTCGAATATTCGTTCCCATCCCTACTTATTTTACATAGACTTGTTTAGGTGAACACCTTAAAAATATTCAGGTGATCGATTTAGGGCCATCTTGGCCCTCTTGTTAATTTTAGCATGTTGAAATCTAGGTCATGTCACATGGCCAAATTGAAGGAAAACCTTGTTAACACTCTAAGAGACCTTTTTTTGTCTTCAACAGCTTGAAACTTTTTCAGATTGTTTGTCTAGATGATATCTATGTCAAGTTGGAATATGATTAATATTGGGTCAAATGGCATTAGCTAACCTGACCTCAAAATAAGTAATTGTGATTGGCTATGTGGTTTGCATAACTCAGGTGATCGATCAAGGGCCATCATAGAAACCATACAGAATTCTAGTTTCCATGGCAATAAAAAAACAAAACATTTTCCTCCCAAACTAGTTAGCCAATTTTCATATAATTTTGTAGGAATACTCCTTGGGTGACCCTTTTTCAGATTATTTCAAACCAAGTTGATTGGTCAAAAAACATGGCGGCAAGGGGGCTTCAAGTCATGTTGATTGGTTAAAATAAGAAGCCACCAGGGGGGTAGTACTGTTTTGCTACATATGGCTATAGTGAAAATCTTCTTCTCCAAAAGTATCTCTCCGATTTCATTATACTCTATTATACCCTCTATTAGATTATTCAAGTCATGTTGATTGGTTAAAGAAACATGGCCAACATGGGGACTGTTTTGCATTATGGCTATAGTGAAAACTTTAAAAATCTTCTTCTCCGAAAGTATATTGCAGATTTCAAAATAATATTGTACAAATGTTCCTTGTGCAACCCTCTATCAGATTCCTTCAAGCCATGTTGATTGGTCAAAAACATGGCCTCAAGGGGGCGGACTGTTTTGACACATAATATTATAGCTTTAGTGAAAAAATTGAAAATCTTCTTCTCGGAAAGTTTCTGGCCAATTTCCAAATAACTTTGTATACATGTTCCTCCTTCAGAGACCCTCTATCAGATTCCTTCAAGCCATATTGATTAGTCGAAAACTATGGCGCTTATATGGCTAAAGTGAAAAAGATAAAATCAGGTGAGCGATCCAGGGCCATCATGGCCCTCTTGTTTCATAAAAGGAGAGGTTAAACCCTTTCTCACATCCAACACATTTGCAGCAGGTTACCTTCTGACTGATTCATATTGATTGGTAAAAAGACTGTTTTGCCTTAAGTGTCTTTAATGAAGAAAAGTTTAAAAGATCTTCTTCTCCTAAAAAATCCTAAGAAGCACCCTGTCAATGTCTTCGCTGTAATTCCCTCTACATGTTTGAATCTATGTAAATATTGTTTTTATGGCAACTGAAAGGATAAACCTTTAAAAATCTTTTTCTCCGAAAGTGATTGGCCAATTTTCAAAATGTTTTATGTAAAAACTAATAATCTATCCGGTTCCTTCAAACCATGTTGAATGGTAAAAAAAATGCGGCCAGGCTGTTTTGCCTTATATTGCTGTAGTGGAAACTTTAAAAATCTTCTCCTCCGAAAGTTTGAAGCCCATTTTCAAATAGATTTGTAGAAATTATCTTTGGGTGATCCTCTATGAGATTGCTCCATTGCCATGTTGGTTTAGTGAAAACTTTAAACAATTTCTCCTCCGAAACTATCTGGCTGTTTTTCAAATAATTTTGTAGAAATGTTCCTTAGATGACCTTCTACAAGATTCCTTCAAACCATGTTGATTGGTTAAACAACATGGCCACAAGGGGGCTGTTTTGCGTTATATGGCATTAGTGATTCAATTTTTGCCTAATGAAGTGGAGCGAAACTGGTACTCTTTTGCATCTTTTGTTATTTTATTAGGCAGAAATATTGCTTGACCCAAGTATAGAGATCAGATGAGCAATACAGGGCTACTTGGACTTCTTATTCAATTTTGGAATGATTCCCCGTTGCTGGGTAAGGTGTTCATTTAGAATAAAAAAATAAACAGTAAAGGTCCTTGAAATTAACTTAAAATGCTTTCATGATTGAACTCAATTCAAAGACCATAATAAAGATTTCTTGTGACTTTGACCTTTGACCTTCTTATCTTTGATGCCACCTATGACATCGAAGTTCAATGAGCACATCATGTACTTTTTAGCTCACCAGAGCACAAAGTGCTCAAGGTTAGTTTTTGTGATCGCCTTTTGTCCGTCGTTCGTCGTCAACATTTGCTATAGGCAACATTTTACATCCAATCTTCATGAAAGTTTACCCCAGTCGCGGCACTACGGTCATGGTGGAGTGCCCTTGGGCAAGGCACATTTTCTAGCCTAGTACTGGTTTGTTTACCCAGGGATCATGAATAATTAAATTTAATTGCGCGCTAAATGACCTTAGCTGTCGATGCTCCATAAAACAATATACATTCATTCATGAAAGTTTATCAGAACATATATCTCAATTAAATCTATGCCAAGTTTGAAACTGGGTCATGTGGGGTCACAAACTAGGTCACTAGATCAAAGCAAATGAAGCTGCATTTTAAACGTGAGCATGTTGAAACTTTGTCAGAATGATTGTCGCTTAAAACTTTGTAAGAATATTTGTCTTGATGATAGCTAGGCTAAGTTTGAATATGGGTCAGGTCAGGTCAAAAACTAGGTCACTAGGCCAAATTGTAGAACAATCTAGTTAACACTATAGAGATCACATTTTTGACTTGAACAGTTTGAAATTTTGTCAGAAAGTTTATCTTGATGGTATTGCCATTGGCGCTGAAAGAGTTAAGTCTTAATAGGCCTTTCTCAGGAGAGCGATCCAGGGCCTCATGGCCCTCATGTTTTTTCTACAGATTTAAACAATGGTTTGTACTTTCAGGTTTTAAGTTTTCTGGCGGAACAAAATGGAGTAGAAGTGAAAGAACTACAAGTCCTCTTGGCCGGACCTCATCTCAAGGTAGGACAAAAGAATATTTACCCTCATCCTGTAGTACCATTCCAATTTCAGGGTCAGCTAAGGTTACCTGATGTATAACTTTTGTTGTCCAGTCAGACAGTCAACATCTTCTAAACTTTGGACATAATTTCAAAATTGCTTTACACAAATCGAGGGCTTGGCGTGAAATGGTTGTAACTAAAAACATATTTTGAAAACCCTGGTTTAGGGGCAATTTTGACCCTTTTGTAAACAATTTTGTAAACAATGCAAATTTAGGTGCCATTGCTCAGAACAAGCAATGGCACCTAAATTTCCATTGTTAACCAAGAAAAATTATCTTAAAGCTTATAAAGACTTCATGGCAAGGTGATTAACCTTGGTAAAAAAATACCAATTTTAGTTACAACTGTTTCATGCCAAGCCCTCAAAATGATCCTTTGATGGCTCTCTTTGAAAATTTGATAAAACTGTTCTGGTATGCTGCACTAGAATTATTAAAAAAAAAATCTTGGAAGTGACAATTGCTAAAATATTGGCCCAATTTCAAAATTATTTCACATAAAACGTTCCTTAAGTTGAACGTCGACTAAAATCGCTCAAATTGTTCTGCTTTGCTGCACAATACTGCTGCAAGCTAAAGTGGGAAAAAAAAAATGAATTGCATCTCCTATTAAATCTAAAGCCCCTTTTCAAAATATTTTCACACTAATATGCCTTAGGACTCTACAAAAATATCTCAAATCGCTAGACAAAGCTAAACATAATATCTGTCATAATAATTTTGTATGGTATTCGGGTGAGGAGATATAGGGCCATCATGACCCTAGCTAGCTCTTGTTTGGGACTAATGGCAGGCAACCAATGTGTTCTCTCCAACACTTTGTTGACATTCAAATTATCAGACTGGTTTACAGACTCAGGATTGATGCCTTCCAGTGTTCTAGAAATAATAACATGTCTAGTTTGAGAA